>PVKS010004573.1:63001-92157 GCA_004027875.1 Aplodontia rufa
AAAAAAAAAAAAAAAAAAAAAAAAAAAAAAAAAAAAAAAAAAAAAAAAAAAAAAAAAAAAAAAAAAAAAAAAAAAAAAAAAAAAAAAAAAAAAAAAAAAAAAAAAAAAAAAAAAAAAAAAAAAAAAGCAGGTAAAAACTATATAAAAACCATGACAGAGAATGAAAAAAAAAATACAAACAGGCCAACTCAAAGCACTTTATCAGCAGATGTGCACATTCAGTGGGCAAACATTTACTGAGGATCTCCTTTGTGGTGGTTACCATACCTCTTATATCACCACCAGTTTTCTTCCTTTTATTATATTTATATGCATTTTAAACTCTCCTATCAGTCTATAAGTGATGTGAAGACTGAACCCCTACCTAATTTGTCTTAAAGTTCCACAGAATGTAGCACAGAACCTGGAGATCGATAAATATATGATTATTCATACTAAAACACAACTAAAGAGCACTTTCCTCTCAAACCTCTTCTTCATAAGTAACATCATTGCATCAAAGAAAGTGTCATTCTGAGTGCCTGCAGCCTTGGAAAACTCCCCTACCCTACCCCAGACAGACAATACTGGGCTATTCTTAACTAGTGGTTATGTAAAACAGGGTCACATATTCAGAGCCTGAAACAGCAGTACCCAATCCAATGTTTAGATAAGACCACAAAAAGGGTTAACATATTATCATGAATTGTATCAAAAGATAGAATTATGATAAATTTGAAGATCTTAACTGACTTGGTGATTCCTGAATCAACAATACTTCACTCCATAAAACAGAGTAAGTGTTCCAATGAACTGAGCAGAGATTGGTTTTAGTCAGGAAAGAGCTGAAGAAAGCAGAAACAAAAGGACAGAGAGTAGGTTGGTCATTTTGGGAACAAAAAGACAGACCAATAGAAAAATAACTGGTAATGCATGCCTATAATCTCAGTGGAGGCTGAGATTGGAGGACTGTAAGTTCAAGGCCAGCCTCAGCAATTTAGCAAGGCCCTAAGCAATTTAATTCAAACTTGCCTCAAAATAAAAAAATAAGGACTGGGGATGTAGTCAGTGGTTAAGCACTTCTGGATTCAATACCCAGGACAAAAGGTTGAGGGGCGGGTGGAGAGATTGAGAGAAAGAAAAGAAAAATAACTGGTAACATTACTTCAGGTAACGTATTTATTTTTATTTTCATTAAGTATCAAAACAGAAGGTACACTTCATTATCATGCTGATTACAACAGGCCTGTTTGGGAAATTTGTCTATTCTCTCTGTGCTGATTTCATGGAAGGTAAGATTAACAATTTAGTTTTGGTTTGAGGACTTTACCATGAGTAACTCGTTTGATTTTTGTCTGGTTTATTTAGACTCAGTGAAGAAGCTTCATTCAAAGAAGAAGCCTCCTATAATATTTTAAAATTTTTGCACTACTGGGGATTGAAGCCAGGGCTTTGAACATACTAGGCAAGTGCACTACCACAAAGCTACATCCCCAACCTTAACTTTTATTTAACAAACATAATTATCAAACAAATATTTGTTGAGAGGCTACTTTTGGATCAAGTATTGTGCTGGCAGGGTGCATTGTCCACAGTGGTGAGCAAGAAAAAACCTTGCCCTCACATACTTTCAATCTGTGGGGAAAACAAATGAGCAACAAGAAGAAAGTGTGCTAAGTGAAAGACAGGGGAGATAGCCAGTCCAGATTTGGGAGGAGATAGTGGGGTGAAGAGAGATTAAAGAAGGCTTCCTAAGGTAAACTGAGACCTAACAAATGAGGAAAGATGAGACAGCAAAGTCAAAACAGGAAAAATTTAGGCAGAGAGCATGGTCAATGACTGCACCTTTATATAAAAGATTTCTATAAAAAGCTGACTGTATCATTCACAGAACTTTTTATGTATTCCTTGATAGTTAACTCATAATTCCCCTGACCCCCAACCTCTAGACCCAATCCCCTCTCCCCACTTTGTGAACCAGACTGTTAAATCGGAGAATCAGAGCATAAAGCAATAGGAGATCAATTTTCTTCTCCTTCTCCTTCTCCTTCTTCTTCTTGCTAAAACTGTTAAACACACTTACACCCTGGACTATGCATATGTAATAAAAAATAATTTGTTTTAGAGCAGGGTGTTCACATATAATTCTGACTGCCTATGACATTTAGTAGGATCCTATACCAAATGGAAATTTCATGAGTCTATCCCATTAAGGAGAACACTTCCAATAAACCTACCAGGAAAAAAATCCACCAAATTCTCTAAGCAAACAAATGAAATAATAAAAGACAAACTGGTTGGACACAGTGGTACACGCCTATAATCCCAGTTACTTGGAAGGATGAAACAGGAGAATCAAGAGTTCAAGGCCAGCCTGGGCAACCTTAGTAAGAACAAACAGGACTGGGGATGTAGCTCAGTGGTAAACCACTTGCTTAGTACACACAAGGCCCTGGGTTTAATCCCAGTACTGCAAACAAACAAAATTTCTGGCTCAGATATTATTTTAAAGCTTTAAAATTATAATTTTTCTGTCTAACCCTTCTTACATGATAAAATACAAAAAGAAAACTGAAAGAGGAAAGTTCCACTGAAAGAAGTAGGTATGAAGAAAAAGGTTGAGGGATTGACAAATTCTCTTTAATTACCAAGAAATGAAACTGTTTTCAGATGAGGGACAGTCAATATTATTCTCAGTATCCTCACCTCACTTTAGTTAAAAGGTGCAACGGCACCTGTGAAGAACTTTTTAATCTTACAGATGCATTCTGCCTTACGTCTGTCATGCCAAGGGGCCAGTTTGTTACTGACCTAAGCGTCACATACAATGAGAAGAACTTTTTAATCTTACAGATGCATTCTGCCTTACGTCTGTCATGCCAAGGGGCCAGTTTGTTACTGATCTAAGCGTCACATACAATGAAACGTCCTCAGCAGTACAGCTTTAGCAGTTTCACTATTTAGTACATTTTTGATCATGATAAACACACTCCTTTCATTTTGTATGCCCAACTGGTCTTTTCCCCCGTTAGACTCACTTCTTACAGTTACAAGTCAATTTTTTGTTTAATTTGTTGATATTTTATCATGGATTTAAAATACTACTTTATAGTTAAAATTATACTTTTAAAGTAAGAAAACTATCACAAAAATTGCAAAATTAATTTTCAAGCAAATCAGCCATATAGTAAATATCTCCCATTTCAATCTTATATTGTTGAAAACTGAGCATTTTCCCCCAACACTCCTACCTTTAGTTACAAAATGATAAAAAGTGCTGGGTTGTCAATGATATACCTGAGTACAGTTCATTCAAGGCTTTAATTCCCATTTCCACTATGAGAATATTCACAATACCTGATGCTTCAAACACTGGAACTTTCTGGTGTCGCAGTTTCACCAAAGTTGAGACCTGTCATGGCTAGAAAGTTCAAATTCTATTTTTTTCAATTTCTAATTAAACAAAAAACAACTCTGTTTTTCACTTAAGTGAATAAAATCAATGAAATCATACCACGGTTCTGCTAGACAGAGCACAGCTGTGGGGTTGCTATAGCAACCCTTGTACACTGACCATCTAATGCCCCAAGCAGGAAAGAAATCATTTGCTCCACCTACTGAAAAGTCAGCCACCCTGGCAGGCAGAGCAAAGACAGACCTTTTAGTTCAGTAGCTGTGGAGCAACAAGACACCATTCTTTACTGTCTCCCAGTAATAAATGTCACTTCAACAACCAAAACAAACTCCAAACCAAGTTACTGTGTGTCATTATGAACTGCTGTACCATGGTAGGACTGTGTCCTTTACCCCTCCCTTGAGAAATCTGGGACAGAGAAATAAGCCAAACTGATTTCCCTTCAGACATACAGAAAAAGAAAACAAATAAATTGAAACATTCTCACTTTTACTAAGGATATATTTAGGCTTTTATTTTTAGACCGTATCCCATACAAACTTGTGTTCTACAACTTTTATCCTTTTTTCTTTTTTGCCACTCAAGAGTCAAAAAACACTTGCTGAGGTTTTACTAAATGACAACCCTTCTGCTGGGTGCTTTCACAAGTTATTCTGTTTACTCTTCACAACAACCTTGTAAGGCAGGATTAGTTTAACTCTTACTTTACAGATGAAAAACGGAAGCTCTAGTCTAGGAATTTATTTGACTTATGCAAACTACTAAACAGTGCAGTTAGAATTTGAACCTAAGTCTCTTAACTCTGAAGTCTTGTGTTTTTTTCTACTATGCTACAGTAATTTCATAAGAAAAATTTTCAATTTTTAGCTGAAGTAGTCAACTTCTAAAATGACTTTTAAACTTTTATGGTAATTTGTTTTAGCAATACATTTTCATAATGAATGACTTTACTGATAAATATTTATAGGAATATAAATATATTCATAGGAAACAAAGGCACAGAAATAAAGGGCCATGTTATGATCCTGGTGGACCTCTTCCTGTGCCCCCACTCTCTGCCCCCAGCCCTTAAATTTAAATTACAGAACTCACATCCTGGAGGAGGAAAGGTAAAATAGAAAAATGAGTGAGGTGATAAAACAGAGTTTGGCTGCAGTTCCCTTTGGAACATCTCCAGGGCTGAGGAACTGATGGGAGAGGTAGAGTGAAACAAGCCAGGGCCACAGACACTATTTAAACCAGGAGAGAAACCTTGATCTCTGACATTAGTTACTTTTAAGTATAATTCCAAGTTATCAATCTATTTGTTTTCAGCCACCTCCCCATGTGCAGGTATAGAAAAGTCATCTTTCTAACATGGCACTTCTTCTCATGATTACAACAAATCACAGTTCCTCTCCCCAGAAGGTCCACAATTACACTTTTTCTTACAAATACTTTTTTGGAGATTTCCTAGGAAAACAGAAAGACTGTCTTTTAAAATTGCTTTTCTGAGGCTGAAGAGGTGGCTCAGTGGTTAGAGCACTTGCCTGGCATGCATGAGGACCCAGGTTCAAACCCCAGTACCACATACACAACTAAGTATCAAAAAACAAAAACCAGATGAAAAAATAAAAATTGATTTTTTTCTCTCTCCCACTCTTTCTTTCTTTAAAAAAGATAATAAAAAAATATATAAAATAAAAATTGCTTTTCTTGCCAGGAGCAATTGAGCCTGCCCGTAATCCCAGTGACTTGGGAGGCTGAGGCAGGATGATTTAGAGTTCAAAGTTAGCCTCAACACCCTAGCAAGGCCCTAAGCAACTTAGCTAGACCCTGTCTCAAAATGAAAAAAAAAAAGGGGGGGCTGGGGATGTGGCTCAGTGGTTAAGTGCCCTTGGGTTCAATCCCTGGTACAAAAAAAAAAAAGAAAAAAAAAAAAAGAAAAAAAGAAAGAAAGAAAGAAAAAGAAAAGAAAGAAATTTGTTTTCTTAGTTCTTTGGGATCCAGACCTAAAAATTCTTTCATACCTGTATTTTGAACATTTTCCCCTGCTGTGAATTCTGAGAATTTGGTAAACATATACCTCCAACTTTGTCACTCTGGAATTAACATCTCTTAAACAGCTGCCCTATGTTCTGAGCAGAATTTTACCTTCTATCATAGCTTTCCTCTCTGTCTTCTACTGCAATTGATGACTTAGTGCTCTAGCTAACCCAGAAGACTCAGGAGAATCGTAATAGCTTTTATAGACTTCTGGAAAGATAGGTGAACAGGTGGAAATTCATTATAAAGCATATGTATATATGCTTTATACATACACACACACACACACACACACAAGGAAATCCATTATGACAATCACTGATTTTAAAACAAGAAATAGAAATATCACATTCCTATTTTTTTTTTGCTGGATGAGGTAATTAAGTGGCTAACTTCTTCCTATACTTTCTTATAAAAATATACCACTGTTTCAGGATTCTAGAAATTCACTTTCTTAATTAACATTGGTGAATATTATATATAATGCAAAATATAAAAGTCAACCAAAGTTATAAAGAAATAAAGCAAAATAAGGAAGAAAACTAGATTTTTAACAGAATGGGAACAGCAAAGGAAAGCTTTAGCAGCTGAGTTACTATCTTCTATAAATTAAGAAACTATGGGTTCCTATTTGTAATTGTCACATAAAACCTGGATTAAAGTGTTCTTCACAAAGCTGTGTAACTATTAAGCATTTCCCTTTCCAAGAAAGAAAAATATTTCACAACTTCAAAACATGTGAGGAAGGCACCATCAGGAAACTTAAAAGACCTTCACGTCCTCTGTTCGTTTAGCGTTGGTTAAGTCATAAGGCTAGTAAATGAAAAAGTAGAACTGTTCCGTTATCTCAAATTTAACTCAATTCTGAATACTGTCAGTCCACCACAAATCTTTAGATTCAGCTAAAGGTAGCTGCAGAGTGAACAGCAGTCTTAAAATGCGGTTAGGTTAGGGACTTTGGACAATAAGAAAAAAGCAATCATTTATTATTCGGGACTCTTAGTAGGTCATCAGGCATTAATTTTAAAGAATACAACTTTGTGTTTTATAGATACCAGAAACATAATTCAAAACTTCACAAGGTTATTTTAAATTAAAAACACTTTAGACAATTCAAGATGTTACTGACAAAGTTCATTTTAGGTGATGGTTTTGCTACTGTGTTACTGTTCCCACATGATATCATCTCTTCTCAATTTCGTTTGAACATTATGAACTTGTATTGGATGAAAGTTGCTGTTTTTCTGAAAAGGGTTAGTTTCATTCAAACACATCCTGGAGCTATTTTTAATGTTCTTTGATCCTTTAGGGTTGTTATCTTCTCGTTGAATACCTGAAGCTTCACTCATCTTTGAGTTTTGAACTTTTTGCTGCAGTTTACGGACCTGGAGAGACAAAACATCTAACATTTTAGTCAAAAATATATTTAAAATATATCACAAAATAGATGGATTGATGGCTTAAAGATTATATTAAAAAGCTCAAATCAGTAAGTTTTTATTTATTGAACAGTATTGCTTGCCAAACACTGTTAGCCAGGGAGGACACCATGAATAAAACAGTCCTTGCTTTCAAGGAGCTTAATGCTCTAATTAGAGAAAGAAAGGCATATACACAGTAACTATGGAAATAGCTCAAGCCAAGATTACTTTGAGTAAGTCAAAACGTCTATAGTCAAGAAGATCAAAATAGGACAAGATAAACGCGTGCTGGAGAAGTTGAGGGAAAGGCTGTAGGAAAGATATGAAACTGGCAAAAACTAGAGAACACAGAAAAGAGAGGGACTTTTCAGGTGATACTAACAGTAAAGCAAAGAATTGGTGCTAGGAATGAGCACTGAGTTTATATAGCATGTGTATATTTAGGACTGCCTAAATTCTAAAACTGATTATTCTTCTATTCCTTTCAAGTTTCTCCTATCCAATTCCAAGAAAGTGTACAAATTATAAATCTTTCACTCTAACACAAGCATATAAACGTTTTCATTTATTCTAAGCCTAAAAAGTCAGTAAAATGCAAGCATTTGCTTCCAAAGTTCCATTTCTTTCTTTCCTGGACAAAAGCAGAAAAAAGACATAACATTCTGCATCTTTTACTACTTTCCTATAAAAGTGGTGGGGGCTATTCATGAGGTTAACATATCATCTTATCATCTATTTATATGAATACTGATTATATTCATAGGCAGAGAGCTATACGATGCAATATGAGATTTCCTGGAAAGACTCCCTCTGCCTTCTGCTCCAGCAGTGTAAGTGCCGAAAGTTCAACTATAGAGTCAGAGTCTTGGGATAAAATATATATGTAATTCTTCAGTTATGATATTAAAACAGTTATGCCATTCTTAATTATTAAGACTTCACACGCAAGTACAGAGTTCTGCTCAATACCCCTGTTATTCTAGCTAGCTGAGCACAGGTTCCTAGAGAATGGAACTCGGGAAAATTGAGGTTTACGATCAGGGTACTTCTGGTACTACCGGAGTGACCTGTTGACATAAGGGTCATCATTAAGGAATTACAGGAGAGAGAATAAGAGGAAAGAATGCTAAAAAGGGGTAACAGGAAGGCTGCTAAGGCAATAGCTTACATCCCAATCTGCTGTAGTGGTGACTGAACTCAAAATGTTGTACCACTGAGTTACATCTCCAGCCCTTTTTACTTTTTATTTTGTGACAGGATCTTGCTACACTGCTGTGACTGGCCTTAAACTTGTGATCCTTCTGCCTCAACCTCCCCAGTCCCTGGGATTACGGGTATGCATAACTACACCCAGCTTAGCTCATAAATTTCCCAAAGCCTAAACACATAACTAAACTTCCTTGCTTCTTTTTCCTTATATTATCTTTGGGAGTTAGGTAGAGGCCCATATTATTTCAAGGGGACAGACAGCTCTAGGCTGTAAGAGGACTAAGTGACTTGTCTTTTCACAAGCACACATACATATCTCAAATTTGAAAGGTCATACAGAGATGTAACACTGAATCCATTAAATATTATCTTTTTATTAAAAATTTTTACTAAACCCTTCTTACATTGTCTTGATGCTTCTTCAGTTTAGAAATTTGTTCTCCTTTAATTTCCATTTTCTTGACCAAACGCTCTAGTTCACATTCTATGTCATCACAGACTAAATGGCTTCCAGTGTCCTTCATTTGTTTCAGTAGTTCTTTATGCTCCCTATCAAAGAAAAATAGATATTAATCACCATTAAGGTTTATGTACAGTATATGTCTTTGCCACAATTAATTTTCTCCTCAAATTTTGGTCAGAGTTAAGTATTAATCTTCAAAAACAATCTCTATCCTGCCAGGGGCAGTGGTGCATGCTTGTAATCCCAGTTTCTTGGGAGGCTGAGGCAGGATGATTGCAAGTTCGAGGTCAGCCTCAGCAACATAGCAAGATCCCAAAATAAAAAGTAAAAGGCACCGAGGATGTAGCACAGTGGTAAAACACCCCCAGGCTTGATACTCACTATTGCAAACAACAATTACTACACTCTCTATCTTTAGGACTAATTAAATCTCTGGTAAACAAAACCAGGCTCTTGTAATTTGAGACTAGATTCATTCAGAAATATCTGTGACTTAGGTTGCTAAACAAACTTATTAAAAAATCTGAATTCTTGATGTTCATAGCCAAATGCAGTAAAACGTTCTGATGTCCCAGGGCAAAGTCATTAACGGGGCTCTCTTCAGTTTCAGCTATGGAATTTGAAATATTGCCAACAGAACTTGATATATGCCCTACAGAGGTCTTAGTTCAACTAGCTGGGCGGTCAACATACATAATTCTGCAACTTCTGTTGAACACATATTTAAACATGGGATATAATATAATATACCCCATACAGAATCTTCCTCACTATGGATGCTTCAAATTTGTAATGTAGATCAGCCAGAGTCTAAAACAAAGAATTATATTCCTATTTGTCTAATGAAGTCATTCTTTTAAGTGAAAGATTATAAAAAACAAGAGAATCTTTCTTACAAAAGGTTTTGTGAAAAAACTTTTTTAAAAGCTTGTGTGAGTTGTAATGTCACCAGAACCGACATGTCAGAATGACAGTAATAACTATCAGTCTAGATCTTGGGAATATAGAAACTCCTTAGATTGTAAAAGCGGTAATTACACATAATTAAAAAATGTAAATTGTACAATAAATAAAATGAAAAAAAAAACCGTGACAATAAATATGAAAATCAAAATAAAATAATTCAAAAAAATCAAAATAAAATAAATCCAAACAGCTAAGAAAGGCCTTTAACAATTCATAAGTGGCAATGTCCTTAAAAGCAAGAAGAAAAACTTATATCTAAATATCTTGCTACTGCAGGGCAGGGTGGTATACACCTGTAATCCCATTTACTTAGGAAGTTGAGGCAGGAGGATCAAAATTTTAAGGCCAGCCCAGGCAACTTAGTGAAATCCTGACTCAAAATTAACATTTTTTTTCTTTTAAAGGGCCAGGTTATGTAGTTCTGTGATAGAGTGTTGATGAGCATGTGTGAGGCCCTAGGTTCAATCCCCAGTATTATAGCTAAATAAATCAATTAATTAAACAACTAGAAAACATATCCCACTTTTCCTGATAAACAATAAAAATACTTACATTCTCATTTGATCCAACTCATCTTGCATTGCCATCAAAAGTTCAGACAAATTGTCACAAATGGAAAGAGACTTTTCTGAGTCGTAAGGTACAGTTTTATACCGTGAAGTTTTTCTGGTAGGTTTGTAGAGACATGTAGGCTCGGTCATCTCAGATTTCTGGAGGCTAAGTTGGCTACAATGGTGCAACATCTGCAGAAAGCTGTGTATGCTTGCATTCGCAGAACAGCCTGAGCTGGAAGACTTCAGGGGAAAAGAAACAGCAGAGAACAATTTTAAATGAATGATGGTATTAAATAACACTCAGAAATGAGTAGAAATTGTTCTGGAAAACTATCTTAACTTTTCTCCTCTCACCTTTTCAGCTTCAAACGGCTGTTCTCTAAGCTTTGAATTAATTTCCTGAGGTGGTCCTCTTTTCAAACATTTAGTTTTCTAAAGATTGACAAGGGAAAAAGTGAATAAAAATATTATTTTAAAATACATGTAGGAAATGAAGAACTCAGAACTCAATAGTAAGCAAAAAAAAAAATTTGAAAACAGGCAAAAGATAGACATTT
Source organism: Aplodontia rufa (assembly GCA_004027875.1). Classification (NCBI taxonomy): domain Eukaryota; kingdom Metazoa; phylum Chordata; class Mammalia; order Rodentia; family Aplodontiidae; genus Aplodontia; species Aplodontia rufa. The sequence continues at coordinate 73,591 of PVKS010004573.1, forward strand.
CACTGAAGAAAACAGACAGCAATGAACATATGAGCAGATAATCAACATCATTAACTATTAGGGAAAGTTAAAATTACAATGAAATTTTACTGTACACCTATTAGAATGGCCAAAATAAAAAATAGTAATGACATCAAGTGTGGACAAGGACACAGAAATTGCATTACTCATGCATTGCTGTTGCAAATGCAAAATGGTACAGCCACTTAAGAAGAGAGCTGGGCAATTCTTTATGAAATGAAATATGTACTTACCACATGACCCAACACTTGCACTCTTGGACATTTAGTCCAGAGAAATAAAAATTTATATTCACACAAAAACCTACCTGTTCACTAGTATTCACAGCAGCTTTATTTGTAAAAGCCCAAAACTGGAAATAACCCAAATATCCTTAAACAGGTGAATGATTAAACTGTAGATCAATAACAAAGCACACTTTGCAGAAATAAAAAACAATGTATTGATACATGCAACATTTTGGATGGATCTCAAGGATAAAAAGCCAATCAATATCAAAAGCTGAGTGAAAAAATCCAATCCCAAAAGGTTACTAATGATTCCATTTATATAATGTTCTTGAAATAACAAAACTATACTGATGGTGAACAGATTAGAGGTTGCCAGGGGTCAGGGAGGAGGATGTGTAGCTGTAAAGGAACTGCATTAAGGAGCCATATAGTGGTGGAACATTTCTGTCTCTTGAACGTTGTAATGGTTACATGAATCTACATGTTAAAACTACACAAAGCTCTCATATTGCTGTCAGTAACCATTAGAGTTACAGCTCTAATTACATCCCTACTTTTCTCAGAGGTCTTCAATAGATCCCAACTGTTAATAGAATAAAAGTACAAATTCTTCGTCTTTTTTTTTTTTGGTACTGGGGATTGAACCAAGGGGCACTTAACCACTGAGCCACACACCCAGCCCTTTTTATGTTTTTATTTTGCGACAGGGTCTCACTAAATCGCATAGCACCTCGCAAAATTACTGAGGCTGGCTTTGAGCTTGTGATTCTCCTGCCTCAGCCTCTGAGTTGCTAAGATTACAGGTGTGCACCCCCACGCCCAACAAAAGTGCAAATTCTAAACATGACACCAAAGGCCAGCCACCATCTCACACCAGGCTATAGTTTCCACTTTAACTTTTATCATATATGATCCCATGTCACACCTACTACAAAGTTATGGGTCCCTGAAAAAAGCAAGAACAATTTCCTTAGACTATAATAGATTTCTCATCTTAGTCTATTTTAATACTTAAAATTCTCCAAGGCTGCCTTTAATGCTGCTTCTTCTATCACTCCAACTACAGTCCTTTGTTGACACAGTACCACAAGACTGTTCATACCTCTATTAGCCTTTTATAACAGTCAGTCTTATATTTGTATATTTATCTGCTTCTCATAAATTCTTCCCTTATTTATCCTTTTCACATAGAGATATCCACCTACGTACATCAAAATGTGTGAGTTGTAATAGAAGAGAGACCAGTAGATAAGAGGAAGAGGACCAGGGAGAGAGAGAAAGAGAGGAAAAGAAGAGGTGCTGGGGAATGAAATTGACCAAATTATGTCATTTGCTTGTATTAATGTGTAACAATGAATTCCACTAGTACATATAATCTAATGTACCAATAAAGAAATAAAATTTTAAAAAAGTATGAGTTGAATATTCAATTAAGGATATTGGAGAAACAGTGACACAGACAAGCAGGTCTTTCCTAGAAGGCCTCTTAAAATCTAATCAGCAATATTAGTGTTCCTTCCATTTTTAATGGGAGACATGATTACATGCATGGTCAATGAACTTGGGATTTGAACAAAGTGCCTTTATAAAGTGGTTTAGCTGTTAATTACTCTCTTTTCTTTTAGGGGCCCTTGTCTTTCTGTTAGTTCTTTTACCTTCTCCCTGTACCTTTCACAATAAACAGATGAATTTTAAGAAGAACTCCTTTCCATTAATTTATCCATTAATTTATCACATAAATGAAGCTATAAAGCATAAATATAAAAATAAACCAATATTTATTTCTTATAATATTTTTAATTTATTTCTTATAGTATTTTTTGATAATGCTCTGCATTATCAAATCTCAATGCACAGGGGGCTGGGTATGTAGCTCAGTGGTTGAACACTTGCATAGCATGTATCAGGCTCTGGATTTAATTTCCATCACCTCTGAAGGGGAGCAGGGAAGCAAAACACACAAAAACTCAATACACAAACAAGACATAAAACAAATACTGAAGGAAAGAAAAAAGCAACGTGTGTGATGTGGATGTACACATGAAGTTGTACTGTGAAACATTTTTTCATTATTGTAGTTAGAAAAATTTCTTCCTCTTGACATATATATGTTTATATATATGTATATGTACATATGTATGTATGTATATATGTATGTGTCTGTATGTATGCAACACTGATCTAAAAAAATACAGGTCTATAAAGTACTAACTTCTCAATCTGAATTTTAGGCAAATTCCAAGGATATAAACATAAAGAATAAATAATGATAAATTTCCTGTATAATTGGTTTAACTAACACCCATAAATTAAGTCTGTGAAAAAATTCTTGTTTTTACTTTTGTATGTACCATATAAAACTATATTCAGGATTTATCGTGTTGTCAATATCTATTATGTTGTTTAGTATCCTTTTCAAAAAGTATTACAAAATACACTTCTCTTAAGAGTAGACAAATGTCTTTCTAGAAAAAGTGGATAGCTATATTGCCCATTACATCCTCTTTTCTGTACTAAGTTTTGTGCACAACTGATTTGATTGATTGATTGATCAACTGATTTTTTGTACTGGCAAACAAACTGAAGTTTTTGTGTATGCTAGGCAAGTGACCAGTCATCCTAGTCCTTTTTTATTTATTAATTTATTTTTTGAGACAGGGTCTTGCTGTGTTGCTGAGGCATCCTGCCTCAGCCTCCTGAGCAGCTGGGATTACAAGTGTATGCCACCATGCACAATTAGCTACTTTTCCTTAACCTAGGTTTTATGCAATTTTTTGTCCTTACATCCCAAAACTACCACCACCTGACTCATTTCATGATATTATTAAAGGTCTTTCAATATAAATTTCTGGAAATCCCTTCTGTAAATAGGTATAAAGATTAAAAGGGTGAATAAATATGCATTAGAAAATAAGAAAGTATTGATTGGGAAAAAGTTTTACTTGCATACCTTTGAAGATTTCTTCTTTTCCTTGGGGAGTTTTGATTTTGATACTGAAGACATTAAAATTTTACTGATTTCAAGTCCAGTTTGAAGCTGTAATATTACAGAAACAATAAAGTTGATTGCAACATGCTTCTTTAAATATAATGAAAGATCAGGTCTTGGTTCATAAATATAAAAATGCTTCTTGAGAACTTGCACTATAGCACATATCTCAGCTACTCAGGAAGTGGAAGCAGGGAGATAGCTTGAGCCCAGGAGTTCAGGGCTAGCCTGGGAAACATAATGAGACTCTTATCTTATATATATAGTAAAAAAAAACACTTTGTGAGGAACAAAAATACTACTTGTATATGACAAAGTCATTAAATCGATTGGTAATTATAATCACTTTCTATTTATAAAAGAATAAGTTATTATACACATACATTTATCTAATACTGAAACTAATCTATCCTAGTAGTTATTTCAACTGAGAATATATGTATTTGTTAGAATTCCAAAAGACTTTGAAAGACCTCTTGGTAATGAATGTAAGCATATGAATATACCAGCTAAGAATTTCATTTTTAGAGCAAAGAGACAAAACTAACAACCTAGGAAACAGAAATGAAGAGTCTAGAATACAGACTTCAATTAATGAAGATAACATATAATAAAATATATGTTATTTACTGTGATAACAATGTTATTTACCTCTGAAGCTTTGTCTTGAAACAGCTTACGTTGATGTTCTTCTTCCTTAAGTTTTTCTTCTAGATGTTTAATCTTGTCCTGAAAAATAAAAAGCTGAGACTATTATATAAAAACCAGAGTCAAATACCCTTTGTTCCTTTTTTAACCAGAGTCCTAGGGATCTTGATTTGTAAGATTTGGCAAGTTAAAGCAGAAGGTGAGATTTAGTTTTCCATGTGACTTTCATTGCTCCAACACTTTGCTGTGTACATGTGCTGGGATTTGAACCCACGTCCTCATGCATGCCAGGCAAGCATTGTAACTGCTGAGCTACTGCTCCAGCCCCAAGATGTGGTTCTTGTTCCTTAAGAGCTTATACAGATGGTCCAGCCGCTCTGGAAAGCAGTGTGGAGACTCCTCAAAACATTAGGGTTGGATCCACCTTACGATCCAGCTATCCCTCTTCTGGGTATTTTCCCAGAGGAGTTAGAATCAACACATTACAGCAACACAGCAATATACATGTTCATAGCAGCTCAATTTACAAAAGCTAAATTATGGAATCAACCCAGATGCCCCTCGCTAGATGAACGGATCCAAAAGCTCTGGTATATATATACACACAATGGAGTTTTACTCAGCTATTAGAAACAATGATATTGCATCTATTGAAGGTAAATGGATGGCATTGGAAGAAATCATGCTGAGCGAAGTTAGTCAAACAGAGAGTCAAGGGCTGAATGGTATCCTTCATTTGTGGAGGCTGGACCTAAACCCAGGCTTAGGTAAAGTAGACAAACTCATGTATTAGATCCATAGAACAAAAATGCAAAATGTTAATATTTATGAGATACAGTTGCAAGATACTTCCTAAGATATTTGAACAAGCTATGCTGCATACCTGTACAAAAATGTAAATGTTTAATCCCATTGTCAAATATTTTGAAGAATAGCAAGGGATGATAGGAAGGGAGAAGAGGAAATGTTGGAACTAAGGTAAAGCAAGGTACATTCTAAGAAGTTATAAATGTCACTGTATATACTATAGCCATATATATAAAAAATATTCTTCATAGGTATAATAATTATGTCACTGTATTTGGGTTTTTTAGGAACAATACAGGACCCAGAAGAAAGGCAAGTGATTAGGGGATGGGAGGAGGGAGGTAGAGGGATGAATTGTGTGCATCTAGGAATATGTGACAACTAATCCCAACATTATGTAAAACTATAATGCACTAATAATTTTTTTTTAAAAAGAGCTTATATAGAGGTGGTAGCTCAGTGGTCACAGCACTTGCATGGCATGCAAGGACACAGGTTTGATCCCCAGCACCACATATACAACGAAGTGTTGGAACAACGAAAGCCACAAGAAAAACTAAATAAAATGGATGCTCTCTTTCTCACTGTCCATCTCTCTTAAAAAAAAAAAAAAAAGAGCTTATACACTATTGTACTTAGGGAAATAAACAACATAACAAAGCAGCAATATAATGAAACAATGTAACAACAAAGAAATGGATATGATTTGACATTAACATGTAAGCACTACCTAACCTTATACATGTATTACATTTTCTATCTGTGATGTGGTTCAGAATAGAAGGACAGTACTATATCAAAGGAAGAATTTCCTGAGTGTTGCATAAATCAAGAAAGGCTTCAAAGAGGAAGAACAGCTTTGAGAAAATCCTATGAAATGGAAAAAAAGAAGAGGAGGGGTTTTAGAATAGGCTTCACTTGACCACAAGTGGTAAAAGATAATCTTCTCAATATCCTGTAGATAAATTATCTGACAAGCAAAAATATTCTGCCATCTTAGAAAAAGTCAAAATTACAATTTTGCATCAAAAGACAAACTCATTCCATCATGACAAAACATATTGACTTTTATCTCTATAGTAAGGAATTAATATCTGGATTACTAAAAGTTATAAATGAAGTTTTAGAAATGTAAGATTTACTGTACATTCACATACAATGACAGATTTGCTTAACACTCAAGATTTATTCCTGGCATTACCACTTCAAAGACCAAAGCAGAAGCTTACCTCAGCGGTTTTCTGAGTTGTTGTCAGTCTAAAACACTCCTTTTCCAAGATATCAAGCTTTTCAAGTTTTGCATGCAGCTTCAACTGATCTTGTTCTTTTTCCCTTTGAAGCTGGGCCTGGAAAGAATTAAAAAGCAAAAAAATAAAAAACCCCTGAATTTGGCAAGTGATGCCAATGGATTAAGAATAATACAATTACAATATACATCTGTTTCAAGAAACAGGAACATGCATGTGTATATCTTAGATGTTTACCAGCAAAAACATGAAAATCAAATACAATGTGCAAAGAAAACAGATATTATTAGCACCAATGAAACAAACTCTTCTATGCATCCTGATATAACAATTCCACTAAGAAAGATGTGATTGGCAAAACCTGTATTAAAGACACAAAGTGTTATTCACAAGGTGAACAAACCTACTTGCTGACTTAACCTCTCCCTAACTAACCTAGAAAAGCAGTTATCAGAGGAACAAAACATGAAAAGAACATGGATGAAAGGAAGTCTATACATGAATATATGCATATCTACACTCTGCTTTGCAATGGTTTTTTTATCACCACCCTAAGGAAAGATATTAATAATACGTACAATCATAATGGGGCATGGAGAACTCGATTTACTATCTGCTCAATTTCCTATAAACCTAAAGTGGCTCTAAAAGTCTGCTAATAGCTAAAATTAAAACCACCATCAATAAACAAGAATCTTGGGGTTGGAGCAGTGGCTCAGTGGTTATGGCGCTTACCTGGCATGGGCAGGTACATGGGTTCAAACCCCAGCACCCGTGTATACAACTAAGTGTCAGAGCAAAGAAAGCCATGTGAAAAGCTCATTAAAAATTGATTTTCTCTGTCTCTCTTTCTCTTACTTATCCTTCTCTCTTTAAAACAAACAAACAAAAACAAGAGTCTTGGTGACCTGTGTTCTAATGTTTAATTGGAGTCCCAGAAGAAAAGGAGGCAGTCAGGACAGAATAATTATTTGAAGAGTAACAACTAAAAAAGCACTCCAAAATTAATGAAAAACATGACAGATTAAAAAATTTCAAAATCCCAGGCAAAATTCATTGAAAATTATACTTACACATATCATTATCAAATTGCTGAAAACCAATGATGAAAGAAAATCTTAAATGTAGCCTGAGAAATGATGCATAGAAGAATGAAGGTAGGAATTTTCATTAGATACCATGAAAGCCAGAAGAACAAATGAAACAAAATAATGTGCTGAAATTTGAAAAGCTATCAATTACAATTCTCTTTCCAGCAAAAACAATGTTCACAAATGATGGTGAAATAAAGATTTTTCCAGATAAATAAATGCCAAGAGAATTTCTGTAATTCTTATATTTTCTTTCAGACTGACTGAAACTGATATCAGATGGGGAAACTGAATCTACATGAAGAAATAAAAAGCACTAGAAATGATAAAAATGTGGATAAATATCTTTTCTTGCTTCTTAATTTTCTTGAAAGAATAACTGACCATTTAAAGTAAAAAGAATGCATTGTGGTTTTTATGATATGAAAGTAAAATTATGAAAACTATATAAACAGGGATAAGTCAAGCATACTGTGATAAGTATCTTATATTACATGCGAAGTATTTTAAAACTAAATCCATGGCCAACTATAGTAAGTTAAGAATACATCATCTGGGGCAGGAGCGGTGGCTTGTCAGTTGCGGCGCTTGCCTGGCATGTGCCAAGTACGAGAGTTCAAACCCCAGCACCATGTACACAATCAAGTGCCCAAGGAAAAAAAGTCACATGAAAAACTAAATAAAAATTGTTTCTCTCTTTCTCTCTCTCACTGTCCCCTCTTTCTAAAACAAAAAACAAAACAAAACAAAAAAAACCACATCATTTATGAGCTGGAGATTCAGCATGCAGGGGGCCCCAGGGTTGGTCCCCAAGACTGCAAAACAACAATAAACTCCATATCTTTTAGCCAGGTGTAAACGTGTATGCCTATAATCCCAGCTCCTTGAGAGCCTGAGGCAGGAGGATTGCAAGTGTGAGGGCACTCTAGGAAACTAAGCAAGCTTGAAATATACATATATAGAGAGAGATAGATAGATACACACATAGAGTGAGAGAGAGAGAGAGAGGATCAATTTTTTATTTTTTATTTTTCATGTGGCTTTTGTTGCTCTGATGCTTCATTGTGTACGTGGTGCTGGGGTTTGAACTCGCGTACTCACACATGCTGGGCGAACGCCACAACTGCTGAAACACCGCTCCAGCACCTCAAAATGTAATTTTTAAAAAAAGGGTTGGGGGGTGTAACATACTGGTGCCTAGCATGTGTGAGACCCTGGGTTTGATCCCTAGAACAAGGGAAAAAAATCCAAGTATTAGTTCCTTTGTGGGGGTTGAAGGAAGAGCTTGGAATAACTTCCAAGAGAGATGAAAGAGTCTCTGGGATGATGGAAATATTCTCTTATTGTATTTGATAGGGGTGTGGATTACACAGACATATGCATTTATATCCAATGTACAGATCCATACATTTAAGATCTGTGCACTTAATTCTATGTAAGTTCTACCTCAAGAAAACATTTTTTTTTAAATTGTTAAAAGTCAATAATTATAATATTTAGCTAGGACAGTACTATGGTTTGGATTTTAGTGTCCCCCAGTGGGCCATATGTTAGAGGCTTGGTTTCCAGCATGGCACCTTTGAGAGATGGTGGAAACTCTTACAAGTGGGGCCATGTGAGAAGTCTTTGGGACAGGCATACCCTTGAAGAGGATAGAGGAACCCCAGTCCCTTTCTCATACTTTCTTTTACATGCTGGCCATGAGGTGAATGATTTTGTTCCACCACATGCTCTTGCCATGACGTGCAAAGCATCCAAAGCAACAAACAGGGCCAAACAAATCGTGAACTGAAACCTGTAAGTAAAATAAACCTTTTTACTTTATAAGTTGTCTCAGGAATTTATAACTATTAACAGTGACAAAGCTGACTAATACAGATAGGAATTTCTAGATCACTGGAGAACGCAAGCTGAACTTTGTAAGATAAAGTAGTTGCTCTTCTGTTCAACTATCCTCATTTACACCTAGCTTTGTCACACTTAACTTTTTTCCAGTCTGGAAAGTGTTACCTTGTTGAGCTTTTTAATTTGCAATTCCCTGATTTTTTCCCCTAATCATATTGATGATCGTTTCAATAAACGTAGAGCCTTATGTGATTCCTTTTTTCTGCAAAATGCCCATTTTTGTATTGTTTTGTTACTTTTGGGGGGTCTTGTTTAAGAATTTCCTCTCCAAAGAGGTCATAAAGACATTGTTTTACATTTGCTTCTAAATGTTTCAAAGTTTTGTCTTTTACATCTAAGTCTTTATATCTTCTGGAATTGATTTTCTGTATGGTGTGAGGCAGGGATCCAATTTCATTTTTTTTTTCTCTTGCACAGAGAACCACTTTTCCCAGACCATTTACTAAACTATCTTTTCTCCAATGATCTGTAATTGTGTACTGAATTTCTATGAGTCTGTTTCTGACTATATCCTATTCCTTTATTCTAGATGTCTATTCATAGAAATACAATGTTTCTTAATTTTGATAGCATAATTTGTTTCAATATTTAGTAGAGTAAGACCCTCACCTTTTTCTCCTTCAGAATAGTTTGGCTGTTCTTGGACCTTTGTTTTTCTGTAGAAATTCTAGAATTACTCTCTTCAGTTTCTTAAAACTCTGTTATATACTTGGCCAATCAAAATCTAGTATTGGTATTTTAATCCTTTGTGAAGATAACTCAAGAATGTTAGAATACTTTATATTTACTCCTTTTTAATCGATAACTATTATTCCGATAAATTTTAATCCTCTATATTTAAACCACATAATGCATTATTGCTTTTGTTTTACATAATTCATTTGGATTTATCCATATATTTACCATCTTTTTCTCTTCATTCCTTCCTGTATCTCTGATCTTCCATAGAAGAAAATTTTTCTTCTCTCTGAATATACTTTATTGTTCCTCTCAGAGTATACCTACAAGTAACAAATTATCTCAGTTTTTGTTATTTTATTTTATTTTATTTTGTGGTACTAGGGATTAAACCCAGAGGAGCTCTACTACTGAGTTCTCTCTCTAGCTCTTTTTCTGTTTTATTTTAAGACAACATCTTACTAAGTTGTCCAATCTGGCCTTGAACTTATGATCTTCTTGCCTCAGCCTCCTGAATAGCTGGGATTATTGGTATATGTCACTGAGCCCAACCAGGCTTTCTTGGTCTTAAAATGTCTTTATTTAACCTTTATTTCTAAAAGATATTTATTTGTCCCTGGAATAGAATTCTAGATCAATAGCTATTTTCTTTTAATACCTTAAGTCTATCATTCCACATCCATGGATTCAATATTTAAGTTGAAAAGTCAACTATTACTTTATTGTCCCTTTGAGTGTAATCATCTTTTCTGCCTGTTTTGATCATTTTTGATTTATTATTTGAGAGATATATTGGTATAGCTTTGTTTATATTTATTCTGCTTTGATTTTTATACAGCTTCTTGAATCTGTGGTATGATTTTATTTTTTTAACCAATTTTGGAAAATTCTCAGCCATTATCTCTTCAAATATTGCTTCTGCTCATTTTCCCTCTCTTTTCCTTTTGCAACTCCAATTACATGCAAGATAGACCTTTTCCGTGTTTTCTGAAATTAGTATCAGTTTGTCTCTTCATTGATTTGGATGACTTTTACTTTCATTTCATTAACTCTCTCTTCCAATCTTCTGTTAGATACAAACACTGAGTTCTAAATTTAGTTATTGTGCTTTTTCCAGTTCTATATTTTTATTTGGCTCTTTCTCAAATCTTGCTTTGCCATTTTTTGGTTTCCAATGTTCAACTGAAAGCTTTAATTCTGTTTTATACTCTTGACTAATGTAAGCATGATTAAAGTTAGTGTTATAGCCAATATCTATCTGGAACTAACACGTGAGAGTGTTATGTAATATATTATTGATGCTATTTCTTGTTCACAGTGCTTTATCATCTTCTGCCTGGCTATCTCTGAAAGTTGATCACTGCACCTTGAAGAAATGTTTATAGAAATAATTTGAGGTCTCTGAGAACACTGGTAATCTACAATCACTTCAATTCAATTTCAGAGACTAAGTTTCTCTAGGCCTCTCTGATAACCTGAAACAGGGTTTTAATCTGGGTTGTTTTTCTTCTTGCTTATCCTTACAAAGTACTCAGAGCACAAGAGATTTGCTATGGTTTCTACTGTTGGTAGGCCCTAGACACTAATTTTCATAGTCCTAAAAGCATGGCTGTCAAAGGCAGTAGCCTGTTTGACCAACTCTTCAGGAATCTGAAATGCCTGTAGAAGGAATAAACCTGAAATGTCTGGCTGAACTCTGGATCTGAATCTACACAAAGATTTTGAATTGGTGATTTTTCACTGTCTTATTTATTAGCTTTTTTTTTTTTTAAAGAGAGAGGGACAGTAAGAGAGAGAAAGAGAGAAACAATTTTTATTTAGATTTTCATTGCTCTGGGACACTGTTGTGTACATGGTGCTGGGCTTTGAGCTTGTGCACTCATGCATGCTGGGTGAACACCACTGCCGAGCTACCACTCCAGCTTGTTAGTATCTTCTTTTTTTTTTTTTGTTTTTAAGAGAGAGGGACAGCGAGAGAGACAGAGAAAGAGAGAAACAATTTTATTTAGTTTTTCACATGGCCTTAGTTGCTCCAACACTTAGTTGTGTACATGGTGCTGGGGTTTGAACCCTGGTCCTCAAGCACTGAAACCGCTGAGCCACTGCTCCAGCCCTGTTGTTAGCTTCTTAATTGCCTCAGTGTATCTTCCTTTTATTTCTTCTCCCTCCCTCTTCAAAAAAAAAAAAACAATTCTATCACATATTTCTTTGCAAAAAGTTGGTACCAATGACCCAGTCTATCATTATTGTATGTGGAAATGTCCTAAATGTGGCTTTTTAAAAAAAAAACTTTTTTTTAAGAGACGGAAGAAAGTGAGAGAGAATCAATTTTATTTATTTTTTCATCTGGCCTTTGTTTCTCTGATATCCACTTTTGTACGTGATACTGGGGTTTGAACTCGCGTATTTGTGCATGCCAGACAAGTGCCCCAACTGCTGAGCCACCACTCCAGCCTCCTAAATGTGGCTTTATATCCATATTAGTCAGCTTTTTTATGACCCAAATGCCTCATGTAAACACATTAAAGGAGAAAAATTTTAGTTTGGCTCACACTTTCAGTTCACAGTTGGCTGGCTCCTTTGGTTTGAGCCAGAGGTTAGAACATCATGGCAGAAGGGTATGACAGAGGAAAGCTGCTCAGTTCATGATAGCCAGGAAGCAGAAAAAGAAAAGAAGCATTCAGGGGCAAGACATAGTCCCCAAGGGCACACCCCCAAGGACTAACTCTCTCCAACTAGGTTCCACTTCCTTTAGTTTCCACTATCTCCCAGTGGTCTGTTCAGCTATCAACAGATCAATCAACTGATAAACTCAGAGCCTCATGACCTAATCACTCCCCAGAGTCCCACCTCTGAATATTATTACATTGGGGAACAAGCCTTCAATACATGAGCTTTTAGAGGACATTCCAGATCCAAACAATATCCTACTTTACCTAAGGTTATGACAATTTTCCTACATTAATATTCTTCAAATACATATTAAATTATATTATCACTCTTTATAGAAAATATGCTCACCTGTTGTTCTAAGATCATATTTTTTTCTCTTTCGACATTGAGAACCATTCTCTTTGTATATTCTAGTTGCTTCTCTAGAAGAGTACAACGAGACTGGGCAGAGCTTAACTGTAAACTTATATCTGTGAAGAAAGCAAAATAATCAGTCAATTAATTACCTGATTATCACATAGATCAGAGATTTAGTTATCATGAGAAACATATTATATAAATTAAATCAAGAGCTAAACCTCTAGCTTTCCTACTCCTGGGTCAATATCTGAAGAAAATGAAGTCAGCATACAAAAGAGACATTGACATACCCATGTTTTTTGTGGCACTATTCATAATAGCCAAGATACGGAATTAGCCTCATTGCCTGTCACTAGATGAATGGCTAAAGAAAATATGGTATATATACACAATTAAGTAATATGCAGTCATAAAGAATGAAATCCTTGCATTTAGTGGAAAAAGGACAAAACTAGAGGACATCATGTTGAGCAAAATAAGCCAAACACAGAAAGACAAGAACCACACTTTCTCTCATGTGTGGGAACCATAAAAATAAATGATATGAAAGTAGAAGAGGGATCATTAATGTGTGGGAAACAGGCTGGGTAGAGGCAGGGGTAGAAGAAGGGTGGATGGAAATATGTATGGAAATATAAAGTGAATCACATAATTTGTATAATTAATGTTAATAATTATAATAAAAAAGCTAAATTCCAAGGTTTCTTTTAGCTCTAAATACTGACTTTAAACATCCCTTTAATTATATATAACTGATTTACATTGTCTTCCCCACAAAACTCAGAAGGCACAATTTTTTCTTTGCTTTCTTTTTTTGATAGTATTAGGGATTGAACCTAGGGCTTTATGCATGCTAGTGCTCTACCACTGATCCACATCCCCACTCTAGAAGGCAAACTTTTTGAAAGAGGCTATGTGAGTGACTTGGAGGTTGATAAATATCCTGGTTGTTTTAGAAACACCATCATCTATAAAAGAAGAGGATGTGAAGATTTTTAGCTATTAATAAGCTTTCTTCTCTTTCAGGAAACTCAGGAATATGCTCTTTCTACTCTCATTTTCCTCTGTTCTTGACTGCTGACTATACAGTTAATTCTATAGAAGTGAGCAATTTATTTCTAATTTTTTATTTTCCTCAGCCCTTTCTTCCACTTTAGTCCAGTTGCCTAAGAAATATTTTTCTCCCCATTCATTCTGGTGGTTTTTTTCTTTTTTCTTTTTCATTTGGTACAGGGGATTGACCAGGGTGCCTTACCACTGAGTCACATCCCTAGCCCTTTTTATTGTTTTATTTTGAAACAGGGTCTCAGAGTTGCTTAGGGCCTTGCTAATTTGCTGAGGCTGGCCTTGAACTTGCAATCCTCCTGCCTCAGTCTCTGGAGTCTCTGAGACTATAGGCTTGTGCCACTGCTCCCAGCTTCATTCTGTTTTTAAGATGAAACACATACTTGAGCTTTGTTTATAAGGATAAGTGCAGTGTTACAAGGAAAAAGAAAACTGTAGGTTCTGAAGTGAAATTATAGAATGAACTTAAATTCTAAATTTCTACAACTCTTGTGCCTAACATTCTTTTCATAATGTCTACTGATACCTCTAATCTGCCTGCCTAACTTCCTCTCAAGTTAAACAAAATTCTTTTTTATTGTTTTTGTATAGCTTACTACTGTTGCTTTAGATTTCAAATTTAAAAATTAGTGTTAGCTGAAAATAAAAATCATTGCAATTAAATTATGGGTACAAACGGATTTTGTTGAATATTCTGAAAATATTCTAAATACAAAATTCTAAATACAAAACATCTAAAAACTATTTTCCTTTTAATCTCAACCAATTATGAATTGGGATAACAGATATAACAGAGTTAAGTTCATAGATACAACCATTTTCCACAAATATCTATATGTCTGAGAACAATGATTCAAGGTTTCAATGTATATAAGAGCAGAGATATTTGAATAAATCTGTTCAGACTGAAATTATTATTTTCAAATTATAAACTTTGGTAACCCCTAGTTTCTGAGAACCATTGTGTTTTGTTTTGTTTTTTAACCTTTTTTCTGCTTTATCAGTTCCTGGTGTGCCAGATTTCTCTCATTTGTTTCATTCTCCAAGGCCTTTTTATACTGTGCTGCTTCTCTGGAAAGAATGTTCAGGTTATCTTCAGCTTGAGTTCTCTCCAGTTCTAAGCAACGGATCTTTTCCTGGAGAGTTTTTAAAGCTAAAATAAGAGCTGTTGAAAAAAAAAATTGTGTGATGTGTTAAGTGAAATTTTTTTGAAAACTTAAAGTCACAATAACATAGAATAACATAAAAAATAAGGAATATGTTTTTGTTAGTGGCCATAAAAATATGGAACTAATGTATAGACCTCATAAAATAAAAAAATGACTAAAACTCTAGAGGGATAAATTTCCTCTAACATCTTATAAAAGCAATAATCAATCACTGTATTTAGTGACTAAGACTGAGAAAGTTAATGAAGAACCACAATTTAATAAAATGAATATTTTCAAATGAAAGGCTGTTTAGTAATTAACATGGGAATTTTAGGTTTAAAGTAAAAGGGTTTTTCTCCATTTTCAATGTGTTCAGTTTTAGTTAAACCACAGACATTTATTATTTCTTTGTCCCAGATATAGTGTTAAGTTAAATCAGGACATATGAAGTAGAAGAGTTTTTCCCACTGGGGGGAAAAATATAATCTAATCGTTTACTTGATACCAGGCTTGAATGTTTTTAAGGAGTATACATATACTATTGTAAATTTTATTCAGCAGTTTCAATATCTTTATGATTCAGATAAATTCAGATGAAATTTTCAAATACTATTTTATACTTTCTATTCAGTTATAACTCCAAAGTATAAAAATAAAGATGAATGGAATGGAAATGTTATAAGTTAACTTTCATATAGTTTATAGCCATTCAGAAAGATGTTTGCTAGAGATTATCATTTAGTTTTTACAAATGAGATAAATTATATCTATTACTCTTTATGGGGTACCCATACCTGAATCAATGATATGGATTACTATTTCTTGTGGTTTATTACACAAAGCTAATCTATTTATTAATGGAAATCATTATTATAGAATATTAAAAAATCACGGCCATAATCAGTGTTATATAAAGGAATTTGTATGACAAAAAGTATGCCTAGACTCACAAATATTTTCCTATCCTAATTCATTTTTAAGATCTTCCTGTTTATATTTAAATGCTATAATATTCATATTTTGTAGTTACTCAGATATAATGTCTTCCAAAATGATTTTCATAAATACTTTTGGACATATGCAATTTCTTAATCTAATCCTTGAATAAGACTGACTCCATTTAAATCACTAGCATTATAATCATTTAGAAGGATTCCAAATCTCACCTTTCAATCTTCAAAGAGCATTTTACTGTTTTCTAAATGATGTTTTTATGATAAACCTGCGGTAAATATCTATCTGCTTATGTTATCATCATTTTATAGGTAAAGAAGCAAAAACTTTAAAAAAAGTTAAATAATTTGTTTTGGTTCATAAAAACTTAGCAATAGAATTAAAATTATAAGTCTTATTAAGATTAAATATAAAAATCATATTATTTTCTCCATGAAAAAGATAGTTTTCTTATAACATCCTCTGTACCATTCCTCTAATTTAATGTAAAATTTTGCATTAGTATTACCTTGGCTGTTTGGGCTGTGAAGCATCTTAGGAGAGGTAACGTCTAAGTCCACAGAGTGGCAATTCTGAGATAATTTATCCTGGGTGAATGATGGAACAAATACTCTTTCTGGAGGCTTGTGATAGCTTCCTGCTACACTATGCATTAATTCAGAATCCATTATCTATAAAGAATAACAGTATAGCATCATTGTTTCCTATTTGAAGAATGAAAACATGATACAAAAACTCAGAGAACCCAAACAATATATACTATGGAGCTGTATCTTCACAAACTTAATTATCACAAATTCAACTACAATAAGCTCAGCAATCATAGAAAGAAAAAAATGACTATTTACTATGTAAATAGTAAGGACAATTCTGTCTGACTTTGAATAAGCATGTACTCTGGAGGAAGCAATGTGAATTTGCAATTTCTCAGTAGCTCATAAATCCTATGTACCAATTATAGTCTGAACACCTCTCCACAAAAAGTAGGACTCCAGAGTTAGAAGAGAAAGTACATATTCTAAAAGACAAGACATCTTTTAAATACAAGCCAAAATATCATCCAATTATCTAATGTTGACCACTAGAAATTTATAAAGAATTTTCAAGAACAATTTTTGATATATGAAATTTCTGAATATAATCCTTGAATAAGACACATCCCCACTAAATCCACTAGTATTGTAATCATTTAGTTTAGAGGGTCCCAAATCTGAATCTAGAGTAGATTTGATTTGTTATTCAGGGGTATGTGTGTGTGTATAATTTTCTTTTTTGATAGTGAGTCCTTTTAAATATTTTAGCAGGTAATTCTTTGTCTAACTTTCCCAATTCATTTATCGTTCCACAATTTAAATATTTAAGAAATACATTTCACTTAATAATCACCAATGTTAATTAAATTAATTTATAACCACACTGGAGGAAACAAATAATTGTTCACAAAAAAATTCACTGGTACAATTTTAAGCAAGAAAGCTTGTTTAAAATGTAGATCTAAGAATTCCATTATAAAATTAGTTTATTTTGATCTATGAGAATTGAATGTTTTCCACGATTTCATACCCTCCTTATTCACAAGGTGCAGGCATTTACCATAACTATATTTCCTAGAAGGGCAGAGGACAGACACAATTTTCTAGGATTTTCTACTTTATCCATTGCCACAGTTGGTTATCTTCCAGGACAATCGGCTCTAAATTAGAGGATATGTAGCTTAAGAAGTTTTGCTAAAATACTTGCTGTTCTTTGTTCTTGGGAGGCAACCGTTTTTTGCTAGTTAAGGATGGGTACCAGTTGCCATTTACTGATTACTTCTCCATCCTTACAGGTTGTTGCTGTTCAGATATTGTCTCTCCCATGGGACACTGCATTTATCTAAGATGCTGGTCTCTCAATAAATAAGAGATCAAATTTAGTCACAGCTGGCTTACTATGAGTAGAGATAGGAACCCTAAGTAGGTAAGTTCCAAAGACGGTTATGTATCCTCAGAGAGGTAAATGCTTCAAGCTTTCCCAAAACTACTAGAGTTATTCAAAATGTTTGACTCAGTTCTCAGCCCTTGGTGAGTTTTTTTTGATAATGTAAAGAATGAAACTGTGCCATTGGTTGCTATGCACTGAAGTCTTTGGGAGACTCTGCTTCCTCTGACTCAAGTGTAATATTTTGCAAATTGAATTTTTGCACCAATTTAAAAATTGATTCAATGGCAAAGATGAAGAAAATAAACAATAATAGATGCTGGAGGGGCTGTGGAGAGATAGGCACACTAACACACTGTTGGTGGAGCTGCAGAATGGTACAGCCCCTCTGGAAAGCAGTATGGAGAATTCTCAAAAAATTAGGGATGAGTTCACCATATGACCCTGCTATTCCACTCCTGGGTATCTTTCCAGGGGACTTAGAATCAGCACATTATAGTGACACAGCAATATCTATGTTCATAGCAGCACAATTTACTATTGCTAGGCTATGGAAACAACCCCGGTGTCCCTCACAGGAAGAATGGATCCAAAAACTGTGGTACATTTATACCATGGAATATTACATGGCAATTAGAAACAATGATATTGCAGCCTTTGAAGGTAAATGGATGGCTATGGAAGAGATCATGATGAGCAAAATCAGCTTAACCCAGAGATCTAAGGGTCGATTGTCTCCACTCATCTGTGGAGGTGGGGACTAGACCCTGGACAGTGAGAAAGTTGGTCTATTAGCATGTGTTAAATCCAGATAAGATGTAATGTTTT
>PVKS010004574.1:0-27769 GCA_004027875.1 Aplodontia rufa
TTTTGAATCCACTCATCAAGTGAGGGGCATCTGGGTTGGTTCCATAATCTAGCTATAGTAAATTGAGCTGCTATAAACATTGATGAAGCCACATCGCTATAATATGCTGATTCTAAATCTTTTGGGAAAATTCCCAGGAGTGGGATAGCTGGGTCGTAAGGTGGTTCCATCCTTAATTTTTTGAGGATTCTCCATACTGATTTCCATAGTGGCTGAACCAGTTTGCAGTCCCACCAGCAGTGTAACATAGTTCCTCTTTTCCCACAGCCCCTTCAGCATCTGTCGTTGTTTGTATTTTTCATTTTTGCCACTCTAACAGGAGTGAGGTACTACCCCTCTTTCTTTAAAAAAAAAAAAAAAAGAAAGAAAGAAAGAAAGAAAAGAAAATTGCAACTGTTATGGAAGTTTTAACTAGGAACTGAAGGCATATTGATATTTTAGACGGTAAAGAAAACATAAAGTAAAATCAACTCATAGCAGTGGTTATCCGCTTGATATAATTATTCTGAATTATCATCAATAAAGGAAATTATAGATCTTCTAATAAATATAAGAGAAACTCATTATGTAAACTTTTCTCATGACTTCTGTTTATGAGTTTCTTTCACTTGCATTGTAGAATTAACTTTGTTTGCAGTGGCAAATTTTAATCTTTTTTTTCTTACCAGTGTGCTTAGAGAGCTAGTATTATGAATCCCTGTGGTATTTTCATCATGCTACAATTATTCTTCTTTTCAAATTGCCCCCTACTCATTTGCTCCCCTTATAATTTTAAAGAAAATCCCATATATAATATCATTTTATCTGTAATTTTTATTGTGTATCTATAAATATAATATGTAAACTCTTGCTTCAAATATATCCACAGTATCATCACACCCAAAATATAATAATAATTTAAAATATTGCAAAACATCCAGTTTAGTTTTCAAATTTCAACTTCACAAATATCATAACTTTACCTCTTTGTTATACAACTTTATCTAAATAAGAATCACATATTGCTAACAATTGAATTGACTTTTAATTATCTTAATTTTCATAGATTCACCTTTAGCTTTTGCTTTTCTTTAGTTTCCTAGTTTTTTCATTGTATCTCTAGTCATTTAACATGTTCCTTTCTTATCTCTTCTCCTTTGAATGTGGCAGTTTGAGCTAAAGAATTGATCAGATTTAGGTTCATTTTTATTAGCAAGACTATGTTATAGGTGGGTTATTTATTTTTCTGTCATCTGGAAGCACATAGTGGATTATGCTTTTTTCTATGATGCCCTAGACCTGTTAGTATTTTAACGATTGCAAAATTGTGATATTCTAATACTCTCATTCTTTTGTCAGCCTAAATATAATGAGAACTTTCTAATGTTTTTGATTATACAGTGACAAAGTTTATGTAACAAAGGGTACATAAGTTTATAGTTTACCAGTTTTTATAGCAATGACATTTTAAAATAATTTTATTCTCATTATGAACTCAATAATGTAAACAGTTAATGTTTTTCAGTGCATTGTAGTTACTATCTTCATTAATACTCAAATTGTCTTCTGTTTAGCTAGTGCAGAGCTTTTTAGAGTTGGCTTCTGAATCTTTTCTGAGTCTCTAATAATTTGTTGCTGTCTGCTGTGACCAGATATTCCTACATCGACTTGGACCTTGTTGACCAAGATCTGAAATCAGCTTTTTATCAATAGATCCCTTTATTTTTAGCTGGAAATGTTGCTTGGGTCCCTAAATCCCAAGTGCCAGATGCCTTTGTTGCTCCTGGGTTTTCTGTTATTTCTATGCTTTATCAAAGGGCAGAACTAGAAAATACATGCAGTACATATTAAAAAGAAAAAAACTCATGTCTTTATGTTGGTACTTAAAATTCTGACCCAAAGAGTTTTTGTTCACTGTATCTTACATCTGTATCATTTGTCTTCCTGTGGTAAGAAATGCAGTTCTCAAGAACACTACCGTGGCATTTACTTGAGTTCAATTTGAGAGCTTAAAATTTTTTATATGAAAGAATTTCTATGTTTAATTTTAGTTTAGAACTTTTTTTTGTTGGTTCAGCATCATCTTACATAATGAAGGGATTCGTTGGTTCACATTCATATATGTGTACATATTGACAGATGCTTAAACCTGATCCTTGTCCAGGATCCCCCCAACACCAACTCCCTGATCTCATGACTTGTCTGTAGTTTCCCTGAGTTACAGATATAAATGACCATGTACATGTGATTTAAACTTTGAAATGACTAGATTTATATGCCAGCCTGGGTGCATTTGGGGATCTCATGGGAGTCAACTGTGTTCTACAGTATTGAACACCACTCTTTTCCCTCCCTCTCTTCTTCTAGAACTTTCGAGAAGTTGATATTGGGTAGAATATGTTTGTGAAGGCATTTGTCATGTTTAATTGAGGCAATTTAGAAGGAAAGTGTTGAAAACCATGGAAAAAAATTTTAATATGTAAATTGATTTAGGCACAAATCTTCCTTAACATTTAGCTTATTATCTATTTTCATTCATCAAGGTAGGGAGGATTTTTAAACATCTTCAGGTATAATCTTTTCAGACCCTTACCTTCTAGTAAAGCCTTATCTTCTGTTTCTCTTATACTGCTTGGCTGTGGAAACTAAGCCCAATAATGCAATGTAGATAAAGACCACAGTGCAAAAACAGCTTTATTGTACTAATATTATTCTTACCTGCTTAGTCACAGTTTTTCTATTTAAAAATTGTCATGAGGGGGCTGGAGTGGTAGCTCGGCAGTTTCGGTGCTTGCCTGGCAAGCATGAGGTCCCGGGTTCAAACCCCAGCACCATGTACACAACTAAGTGTTAGAGCAACGAAGGCCATGTGAAAAACTAAATAAAGTTGTTTCTCTCTTTCTCTGTCTCTCTCACTGTCCCTCTCTCTTAAAAAAAAAATTGTCATGAAAGTAATTCCTCCCAAGAATATACTGATACCCTTCTTTTCAGAAAATAAAAAGAAAGACAATAAAAGTTAAAAATTAAGAGGAAACATAATAGCTATATATATAGTGGTTAAAGGAATGTAAGAGCAGACATACATCCCAAGGACTAGTGTTTGGATTCCAACTGAGCGGAGGCCCTTGCATATATATAGCCATATATACCCAGACCTAGAAAACCTGCTTCTTCAGTGAAAGGGAATCTAGAAAAATTCAGAGAAGTAACAAGAGAGCTTGTCTGTGGCCAACATTATGTACTTCAAATTACCTAACTGCCATGAGAAAAAATCGACAGACAAGGACATTAACATTTAAACATACCCTAAACTTTTGTTCACTAAATAGAAGCAAATGTAAAGTCTGCCAAGTCTTCCTCATACAAGTTAGTATCAAAAAAAATTTACTGATACAGATGGATACTGTAAAAATCTATACACAACGTAAGAAGAACAGACACAAAGGATAATTCAGAGTGTGAGATATCAACAATTTGAGGTCATAAAAAAGCATGCAATAGTATAAAATGTGTATTTAAACAAATCATTTAACAGACATTTGAAATGAGCACCATGAAAAATGATAGATATAACCAACCTGAGTTTTTAAATCGGAGTGAAGTAATTTTCCAAGAAATGATAAATATGAATTCTCCAGGTTTCAGAAGCACAAAGAGTATCAAGAAGATAAAATGAATCCACCTCTAGACATACTGTTGTGGAGCTATAGGATACTAAAGTTAGAATACAGAAAGTGTTAAAGTATCCATTGAGAAAAGATAGATCATCCTACAGAGGAATTGCTGTTACACCAATAGGAACTTCACAATAGCAACAGTAGATACCAAGCTGCAGTTGCACAATATCTTCAAAGTGCTAAAGAAACAACATGTATCATAACAGTTCTTTCCAGTAAATAGTATGAGAATAAAATAGTCACATTTTCAGACAGAGAAGACCTCACTAAAAAGAACTTGTAAAAGCTGTATCTCTGAGAAAAGATACTGAACGCAGGGGAAAAACTCAAGATTGTTTGATAAGAGATATCCTCTAATTTTTCTGGGAATAGACTATTTTATATAAAATGTTCAAGAAAAATTAAATAAGGAAACTTTTTATGAGTCAAATCTAACCTTGATAAAACTGTAAAGTATAGCCAAAGAAGAAAAAAAATATGCCAGATGCACAGGAACATTACCAACAATTTGAAATAAGATATATGTAAAACCAGTTAAGGAATCTTTTTCATATATACATATACACATATATAAATGACTGTAACCAATAGATGTGATGATCAGGTAGTTTCATCACAGTAATGGAATGATTGTAATACATTAGAAAGTTGGAATAATTAATCTCAACACATTTCTAAAACACATAATTTTTCAAAAGAAGAGTGGGACCTTTTAGCAGTAGGAAAAAAAATGACATTGCCGATGTGATTAGTGCATATACCAATATGCCTCTTACAAATTATATGTTAGAAGCATTTCTTTTAAGGTCAAGAAGAAGAAGATTAAAAAAAATTGGTGGAAGGCGATCCTTTCCAAAGTATATTCAAACTCTGACTATTTCTCATTACCTTCAGTATCACCATCTTAATCTGAGTCACTTCATATCTCTCCTGAATTACAGTAATCTGTCAACTAGACTTCCTGCTTCTTGCCCTGGCCCTCTTAGAGTCTATCTTTAACATAGCAGGAAGAGTGAATATGCACTATTATAAGAGAAACCATGCTGCTTCTGTATTCAAAATCTTTTTGTCTCACTCATAGCCTTTGTAAGGACCTCCGACTCTTTCAGATCTCATGTAGTGTGCTCCTTATATCATTCCTGCAACAGGGTTCTCCTTATAGCTACTCAAGCCTGCCAGACAATCTTCTACCTCAAATCTTTGCACTTATCATTTCTTCTGCATCAGTTCCTCCTTCCAAGGATATTCAGGATTTACTACTTTCTCATCTTAAGGTCTTCATTCACCTATTTTTTCTCTATTATGTCTTTATTATTTAAAATTGAGGAACATTTCCTTGCCAACTCTTTTGGTACCCCCTGTATCTCTAACTCATTTTTCTCTATAAAATTTTAATCTTTATCATAATGTATATTTCATTTATGTATCTTGTTTATTGTCTCTTTTTT
Source organism: Aplodontia rufa (assembly GCA_004027875.1). NCBI lineage: Eukaryota > Metazoa > Chordata > Mammalia > Rodentia > Aplodontiidae > Aplodontia > Aplodontia rufa. The sequence goes on from PVKS010004574.1 coordinate 5,105, forward strand.
CCAGCTAGAATGCTGGCTTCATGAGGGTAGATACTTTTGTCAACTTCATTGAATGCTGTTCCCTCCCATAATATATAACTTTTCTGGAATAAAATAATTGCTCAATACATATTGGTTGAATAAAAATGCACTTCAAAATAGGTTTATCTTGACAGGCATGATGGTGTACACATGAAATCCCGTGGGCTCAGAGTACTGAACGGGTATATCATTAGTTCAAAGATGACCTCAGCAACTTAGGGAGTCTGAACAATTCAGACCCTGTCTCAAAATAAAAAATAAATAGGCGAGGGTGCACCTCAGTTGTTAAGCACCCCTAGGTTCAATCCACAATGCCAGAGAGAGAGAGAGAGAGAGAGAGAGAACAGGTGTTTCTTGGGAGAGAAAAGAAGGGCAAGATTCAACTGGGAGACATTTGAGTTGTTTCAAAGTGTTTCTCCTGACTCTTTTATTTTAGTTACTGGAGATTGAACCCAAGGTCTTGTGCATATTAGGCAAGTGCTCTACCACTGAGCTACATCCTCAACCCTCATGTTCTGTTTTTTTAATCTGAAAGAACTGTGGCAGATTTCTTTACATTTGATAAGTCTGGTGATGGGTACAACAGTTTCTGATATATTATTCCCTCTTTATATGTTAAATGACAAATTTTAAAACATGTATAAAGATCACACTGGTGAGAATATTAAGAAAATGAAATGTATAGGTTAGGATTTACCTACTTTTAACATATATAAAATTATGAAATAATACAGTATAGCAGTTACTAGTCAATAAAGAGTTAAATGTTTTGCTTCAAAATGGATAAGTTTTTGAATTAAAGAATATAGAAAAAAAAGCAAACCAGAAAAAAATTCTACAATGGTAGAAAGGGTACTGCCACACTTTCCGAATATAAAAGTAAACATCATATTGGATTAAATTAATCTAAGTAAACCTTAATATATTTAAATATAAATCACAAACATGTATTTGACAAGAATATTTATAGACATATACTTTTTTTACTGTTTTCACAGCTACTACTTGGTTCATATATGAGTCCCAGGTCAATGTTAAATTTAAACTTTATAAACAAATAAAAATAAATTTAACATTTATTTCTTGAGCAAAATGAGTGAATTTTTTTTTATTTTTGCTTGATGTTTATGGGGAAAAATATTCATTTGGAAATGATTTCAGGTTTACTTGCCATGGTCCTTTACTTTTTTCAGATATACACCAGATATTTCCCCCATCATTTCTTTTTTTTTTAGTTTTTCTCCAGCTTCAGCTTAGAAAATCACATAACCAAAACAAGCCCAACTCAGAAGTCATCTGTACCATGAAACAGAGTTCTTTCATCATGAAAATTCTGTACTCTGCCTTTGAACTCTCATGGGTTATATTCAGCTATTCCATCATACTACTTATAGTTTCATATTTAAATTAATTGAAAGCATAGAGGATAATTCTGGTAGAGAAGATCTCTACTAGACTAGACTATGATACTGCTGTGCCTTTTTCATTTTCAAGGCTCATGATTCTTTTTTTTAAGAGAGAGAAAGGGAGAATCAATTTTTATTTAGTTTTTCATGTGGCTTCTGTTGTTCCAACATTCAGTTGTGTACGTGATACTAGGGTTTGAATTTGCATCCTTGTGCATGCCAGGCAAGTGCTGCAACTGCTGAGCCACAGCTCCAGCCCGGCTCATGATTTTTGTCTTTACCATGTGACCAAATATTTTAATTGTCATGGGCTAGAAAATGACAGATATAATGTTTAATGTAAATCATGTGTCATTTCCAAATAAAAACTAAATAATACATGTCACAAAGCTTTCATTATAATTTTTTTCAAAACTGTGGTCAGTGAATTAAGTTGTCGCATAGAACATGGTTGATTTGGACACTGTAAAATAAAAGTACCTGCCACTGAATTAGTCAGCACTATGTTATATTTGCAGATTTTAATTTCAACAAAACTATCTGCCAAATTAATGTTGATTTGAAATGTCTTGATATTGTGGTTACTTTAGTTTGTAAATGTGTTTGTGTTTTATTATATTTTGTATGCATGGATGTTTATACTCACTTTCATATTTGTATGTAAATGTCATATAATCTAAGTCAATATCCAGAGCCCAGTAAAACTTTTTTCTTTCAAAAGCTTTGTATATTACTCAAAGTTAGGAGATATTGATACAGACTGCTTTGTGTTGTAGAGGTCAGAGGCAGAAGAAATCAATAGTAGGATATTAAGAAACATCAATTTGGATTATAGCTGCATCTTGATTATATCACGAAAACTAATGATTTTTTATTCATTACAGCATCTAGCCATTTTTCAGTTAATTTGGAAAGAACTTCCTCCAGATCTTGAATCAATGTGTGTATTTAATTAGTTGGTACTAAAATATCCTAATTAAAAATAAAATAAGGAATGATTTTTTTAAACTTTTTTCCTAAAACATAGATTTAGCACTTTATTCTTTTAATTAATCTTCCATGTATCATCACTGTCCTGAAGGGCAGCCTATCAGTATGTAGCCTATATAATTTCTGTAAAATGTTTTTAGAGTTCTTTAAAAATCTTAAGTATCTCTTACTGTAGTTTTATGAACAATTTTTGTTTTTAAAAATTGATCAAAGAATATAATACTCTGTTTTATCTAGGATCCAGTGTGCATTTTAGAATCATACTTTTGTATAACCGACACATAAAATCAGAACCAGTTAATGAAGAAAATTATTATAAATGCAGCTTTTATTTTAATCTTCAAAAAATACATATTTTTATGATTTATATCATAATATTTAGATTAAGAGAACTAAATGAAAATTGTAACTGAATTACCAGAGTATTCAATGGTGCTATACTGTTTGCATTCATCATTACTTTTACTTACTATTGTTGTTAATAAAAAAAAGAAAGAAAAACCTTATCTTTTAGAGAATATAATGGTGTTATTTACATTAATTCATATGGCTTGGTGGAAAAAAAAACTGCTATAACTCCTTTACTTAATGGGATTCTTCCCCTGTGGCAGTGCAAACGGCTAGAGCAGGAGCTTCATCATCTGAAAGAGCAGAACCAGACTTCAGCAAACAACATGAGACATCTGACTGCTGAAAACAATCAAGAACGTGCTCTGAAGGTAAATCTCCATTCCTTCTTTCAGGCAAATTAAGGTTGTAAGCCCTTGGTGCCAGCTTTCTGGACTGCATATATCAGTTGTGTACATTTCAGCAGAAGTGAGCTGTGGTGTTTGCCAACAACCCCTTCTTTAAACACAGATACAGCACCCTTCTGTTATGGTATTATTTTATTTCATGTATGTGTACGTGAAAACAACATGTTTTCTGAATTTTGAGTGGTAGTGTATTAAAAACTTTTGATACCTATTCATTCTGCTTCTGATTCTGTTTTTATATTATTACCTTTTATAGTCACTAAAAAGTGGTCACACCAAAGGGAAAAAAATTAATTCAGGGGCCCTTTATTTACACTCATATTTATTATAATATTTTTTAAAAAGAGAGAGGGATAGAGAGAGAGAAAGATAAAATCAAGTTTATTTAATTTTTTTTGTGACTTTTTTTGCTCCAACACTTCATTGTGTATGTAGTGCTGGGGTTTGAACCTGGGTCCTCACGCATGCCAGGCAAACACTATAACCACTGGGCTACTGCTCCAACCCCTATTATCATAATTTTTAAAATGAGTTGTGACATTAGTAACCCACAGAACAGACACTGCTGAAAGCATATGTGAATGTGTTTGGGAAATGAAGAAGTCCTTAGAATGTTACAACAAAAGAGAAAGAGATAATATATTCAACTAGAACCTAAAACAAGTGAAGAATATATTTTATGACAAGTTGTCATTGTAGATTCAGTAATCAAGAAAAAAGGACATTGTTTTGAATCAGTTAATTATGTTTTTTTCTTCAGAGACTTGTGACTTTCTATTCTACTTTTTGGTTTTCCCTAGATTTCTAGTATAATGTGCGTGACACAGTAATGGCCTCAACCCTCAAGGTGCATTCATTCTCATGAATACATTAAAGAGAAGTCATAAGAAATAAAAGATGCATCACTATTTTATTGAACAGTAAGAAAAGATTCACTACCAAGGGGATTCTATTTGTACTTTGTCATCTAAAATTCAGTTTTTGTTGCAGATTATAAAGAAATATGATGGTATTAAAAGGATCATATAGTAGGCCAGAATTGAGAAAACTCCTCTATCAAAATTGAAGAAAGTATTTTTAGTCTGTCAAGAAAGTATGGGGTTTGGTAGAAGTCAGAGTTTTCTACCAAATATATTTAACTTCAATTTGAAATTCCTAGTGGTGGGCTTATAGTAACTTATTATTGTATAATATCTTTTTTTTCTCTTGAATTTTGGATAAACCAGAAGGATAAACAAGGAAAGAAAGAATTATAGATTACTATGATTATTTTTAATTACCTTCAAGGAGTAGACTCTCTTATGAAAATTAAATAAGAAATTTTAAAATGTTACCTGCAAAAGGGAAACAACATTCTTTTTTAGGCAGCTTCCAGAATGCATGCTAAATTATTATCTCATTAGGGGACAGATTTCATGAGCTCAATATGAAATGGCCATTTTCCTTTTAAACAGAGCCTCTTATTTAAAAAAAATTCTAGTTTGTTAATTATATAGTAATTGCATGATCTTTGTTTTGGAATTTTGAGTTGTAACTTTATGTTAAATTTAATTAAATGATGGACTCAATTATGAAGAGAAATAGATGCATAATTCTAAGAGGTCATTAAGATTAGAAGAAAATAAGTAAATCAAAAGGAACTCAGAAGTTTGAAGCATAAACCAGACCCCTATAAAATAGAAGTCTCTGTAGATCATAAAATCTAAAGGAATACAAAAACAACTTATTTTTATTCCTGACAGATATTAAAGTCTTTCCTAGTTCCTCACATTTTTCTGCAAAAATCTTGAATTTTTGTCTTTCTGTTAGTCCTTCATAACTTCATCCATTGAAGAAAGCTAGCTTAAATTCTTGGTAGAGTATGGAAAGGAAGAAGAATTTTTTAAAACTCTTTCATCAACTCAATCTTTCATAGGCCTCTGTATTCATGTAAGCTCTTTTTAAATGTCCATATTTCATGATACCAACTTTGAATTATTTTATACTATATTTCCTCATGAGAAACTCTACATTTACTATAAAAATTGGGTAATCTATAATATATCTGATTTAGTCCATATTGTATTTTAAAAGTTATGTTTACCTTTCAGGAATTTTGTTCTTTATATGGTACTTTTTTTTTTTAAATAATACTCTAAGTTGTCCTGTAAGTTTTAAATAGTATCTGGTGAGTAAACTGTTTCCTTTCCGAGTGGAATGCTTGTCTTTGCAACCCTTTTATATGTAGTATTTTTTTGTTCATTAACAGATTTAGTATTTAGTTTATGTCTAAATTAGCATTAAGAGCAATTTTAGAGGTCATTGTCTTTAGTAGCTTTCACTTTACCAATATATTTCTAATAATTTATTATAAATAGTATTGATAATATCACTAAGAATTGTTAAGTTTGTATGGAGTAGGAAATGAAAAGTAAATGCTTTGTTTACTGAATTTCACTGAACTTTCTAAAAGAAACAGTTTTAGGAATATGTTTGAGGAAGAAGAAAAATCAGTCAATTGTCATCTATTCTTTACAAACTGATGATTACAGCATAATCATAATTATTATACAAGGAAATCTTTTTCAATAATCTAGTGTCATTCAAATAATAATGTCTTTGTTTATCCTAATAACTGGAAAATTCTTCCTAAATTATTTTTTATGGTAAAGCATATGAGTAGACTTGGTGATCATTTATAAACATTCTATTTGGAGTAGCAAGGAATTATACTAATTGAATTTGCTAGACATGGAACTTTTTCTCCTAGTTTTATATATTCAATTTTCTCTCATAATATGTAAAACACAGAGGTACCTCCAGGGTGAGGGGCTGAATTATACTGATACTAGTATACACTCTGAGAGTTATTTTTGAAATAAAAAAAACATTATTTTCTCATTTAAAATAAATTTTATCCGCTTATGTGAAGAAATTTGTTTCTTCAAGAACACATTTTTGGACATTAAATGTTTTAGAAATAAATTTAGATTAGCCATATAGACATTGAGCTTAATAAGAAAGTTCATATACATTGTCTTTCTTTCCTTTTTATTTTGCTAATTACCTTTCTTATTACACATCTCGGACAAGTGAATTCTCCAATGTTATTCCATTGAAAAACATTCTTTCTTAGATTTTAATTGACCTCTGATGGTAAATAAACCTGTTACTTACTGTTCATTATCATACCAACATCCTAATCAACATAAGGATAACACTTCAACTTTTGTGTCCTATCTCTTGAAACACTTTCTTGTTTCTCTATTGCTATATACTCAACATTTTTCTCTTCTTTGATTGTTCTTCCTTAGTCCTGAGTGCCACTGTGTCTTTTTATCTACCTATTCCTAAAGTATAAATGTTTCCCTAGCTTAAGTAATTGGTCCTTTATTCTTAAATTTTTTTTTTTTTTTACTTTTAGAGCACTTTTTTACTCTTTTTTCTTAAGAGAGAGGGACAGTGAGAGAGATAGAAACAGATAATCAGTTTTATTTAGTTTTTCACATGACCTTCATTGCTCAGATATTTCATTGTGTGCGTGGTACTGGGGTTCGAAGCCATGCACTAGTGCATGCCAGGCAAGCGCCATAACTGCCAAGCCACTGCTCCAGCCCTATACTGAAAAGTGAGCAGAAAGTGAAAAGAGAGTTCCCATATGCCCAGTCCCCACACCCAACCTCCCCTGCTATCAATATCTTGCATCAGAGTGGTACAGTCCATGAACCTACAATGACACATTGACACAATAATTGTAACTAAAAGTCCATAGTTTACATTAGGATATACTCAGTGTTGTGCATTTAATGGGTCTTGATAAAATATGATGTCAAGTGTCATCATAGTATTGTGGAGAATAGTTTCATTGCCCCCAAAATCCTGTGTTCTGCCTATTATCCCTTTCAACCCCTTTTCCCCTAAAAACCCTAAGTTTTTACTCTTTCCATAATCTGATATCTTCCTGAATGTCATATAGTTGGAATTTTATAATATGTAGCCCTTTTACTTTGCTTCTTTCTCCTAATAATATACATTTAAAACTCACCCAATATCTTTCATATCCTATATATATCTCATTGGTTTTTAGGGTAAATAATACTCCATTATTAACCATAGCACAGTTTTTTTAAATTTAATCATCTATTTAAGGACTTCTTGGTTGCTTCCAAGTTTTGCAAGTTATGAATAAATCTCCTGTTAACCTCTGTGTGCATGTTGTTGTTTGGACATAGATTTTCAACTTATTTCAGTAAGTACCAAGAAGTGCAATTAGTAATGTGGTAAAAGTTTGTTTAATTTATGTAAGAAATTCACATACTATCTTCCAAAGTGCCTTTCCCATTGCATTCCCACCATTGACGAATGACAGTTCCTATTGCACCATATCCTTACTAGCAGGATGTTTCTCTTGTCTTTTCCCCTTCTCAATTTCATCTGTTCTATGGCTAAATGATGTCACATCTGCTCTTCTACTTGTGTATCTTAATGTCTTCTTACATAGTAAGTTTGAAACTAAATGCCCTATTTGACCCTGTAAGCTTTCTCCCTGGGAAGCAGTCAGTACCTGAGTCAGACACTATTATCTGTGGAATTAAATATTTATTTCCAGTAATAATCTCCTTTCCTTGTCTGCTATGGAAATATGAAAAGTTACTTTTTCAGCTTTACTTTTTGCCAATAAACATAAAAGGGAGTGTACACCAGGGGTAGAGAAAGTGGGAGGGTGCCCCTGGAATAATTTTTGGTTTCCTGATATAAAACAGTTGAAGTAAGCAACATTATTCCCTCCCTTCTTACTACCTTCAACACTTGCCTGCTGTCTAGAACCATAGCAGCTATTTTGCAGTCATGAAAGAAAAGGGCAAGGGAAGCCATCCAACATCATCAAGTCCCTTAGCCAGTGAGTATTTAAAGAATATAAAGCACCTTGACTTCTTTTTTTTTGGGGGGGGTGAGAAAATAAAAATCTGTATTATAGTTAATTCTTAATAGTTTTCTATTATTTACTATCCAGTTGATCCATTAATATCTGTTAACTAATGGTACTGCCTCCTTCCTAGACATGTAGGCCAAAGTAATTAACACAATCTTCATACCTTTACTTGTTCTTACCCACCTTGAAAAGCAGTTCAGCTTCCAGTCCTGGCAGGTATGCAATAGTTCTTTCCTATTCTTCTCTCATTTTTCTTCTATTTTATGTCTGAATCATGATCTAGACAATAATAGTACCTTCCTAACTTGTTTGTCATCATTTTCTCACCTATCTATTAGCAATTAGCTATTATTCTGAGATACAGGTGATGCTTTTTTATAAATTCTTTGCTAGGTCTTGCATTTTCAAAAGCATAAAATATAGAGATATCTTGAATGACCCTTCTGCTCAAAAACAAATAACTAAAATTTTTATTTTAAGAATATTTTCAGGGCTGGAGTGGTGGCTTGGCAGTTATATCACTTGCCCAGCATTTGCGAGTACATGGGTTCAAACCCCAGCACCCACATACACAACTAAGTGTCAGAGCAACGAAAGAACAAAAGCCATGTGCAGAACTCAATAATAATTCTCTCTCTCTCTCTCTCTCTCTCTCTGCACTTCTCTCTTTTTAAAAAAAAGATTATTTTCAAAGATGATTATTGAGATAGCAAGAAAGTAAGGCAAAGGCATCATACCAAATGGTAATAAAAGTGAAAAAACAAAAACAGACTGGGCAATAAGTGACCACCCTAGCGAGTTCTTTCACCCTGAGTGATTTTGTCAAATCTTGGTGAATTTGAGCTTCTATTTTAGTGGCTCCAAGGGCAGGACAGAGCCTATTTATGCCAGGGAACAGCATGAGAGATTCTGTTCTACAGCTGCCATTCTAGATGGCCTCACCATTAGTATTAATGTCATTAGTATTTACGTGAACAGGAGACAGGCGCTTTATACAAAATACGACAGCTTGGGGAACGTGACTTTCTTAACTGGAGGGCGGGGTAAAAATTCTTCTCTGAGATTTTGTCATTCATCACCAGCTTTCAGGCAGGTTTAGTACCACACAGGTAGCCATTACTTCTTGCTGCATGTATGGTTCGAAGAGCTGAGGATTTATTTGGCCCTGCCCTGCAGAGGCCTGTAGACAAGAAACCAAAGAAAATTGTCATCACAATTTGTCTTTAACAATTCCTGAAGATAAAATTTCAAAGACTCTAAGCTAAAAGAAATTGGAAAATGCATAAGAGAAAAAGGTACTTCAAATGGAAGAAAAAAATCATAAGGCAACAGAATCTATAGTTCAACAAATAATTTGGGCTTTTTAATCATCAGTCATAGAACATAAGAATAGTGTGTTTCATATCTTTGAGGATAAAGAGGTTTGAGCAAAATTGACTGGATTTGGGAAAGAACACTACACTGAACTTATAAAAATTAAAAACGAAATTATTAAAATTAACCACTTAACAAATAAGTTGGATGGCAAACTACACACAATTTCAAAGAGATGGATATGAAGTAAGTATGGAAATTGAAGCCAGAAAAAGAAATTAAAAATATAAAAGAGATTTTACAAGACACAAAATTTAAAGATCTAAAATAGATCTATTCATAGAACCATAGGAAATAATATAGGGAATGGGGAAAAGGCAAAATACAAAGATATCATGATGAAAACAATTACTAGAGTTATCAAATGATTTGAAACCCCCAAATGAATTCTAATCATGATATTTTTTAATCATGCAGAACACTGAAATTTTAAAAAGTTAATCCATTAAAAAACACGTATTTTTAAAGGCATGGCAGACACATTGATTTTAGAATAGCAGTTGTGGAAGATTTTAAATACGCTGAATGCAGTGTAACACACCTGTAATCCCAGTGACTAGGGAGGCCAAGGCAGAAATACTGCAAGTGTAAGACTAGTCTGGGCAAATTAAGGAGATCTGTCTCAAAAAAAAAAAAGTGTGGGAAATGTAGCTCAGTGGTAGAGTGCCACTGCTTTCAAGCCCCTAGTACCAATAAAAGTAAAAACAGATATTGTTGCAATTAATAAATGTATATGCAATCCATTCATAAAGTATGACACATTATTACAGTGATATATTGTGGTAGAAGAAAGAATATTGGAGACCTGTTTTGTCATTCTTACTCTGTCATGAACCAACTGTGTGGTCTTTGTCAAATTATTTTGTATCTTCAAAATTTGGGAGTAGATGACATTTCAATTAAAAAGTAATGTGAGTTTACAAATTTTTCATCTTGTTTCATAGTTTTACTATTTTACTCAATAATACATATTTATGAGATGGTCTGGATTCAGACACACTTAGATTATGAATTAAGGGAATTTCAAGTGAATTTTATTACAGGTAGGATAATTACTTAATTTATCTTTAAAACTTTTTAAAAAAAATGAATGGCTTATGATTAATAATTACACAAGACACTAAGATTGTGGCTACAGAGGTACAGCACAAGAGGTTCTGGGGGTGGGAGAGTCCTGTAATTTTATCATTATTGTGGCTACATCAATTTACAGGGGATTAAATTGAGTGGAGCTACACACACACACACACACACACACGTACATTCATGATTGCATGTAAAACTGATGAAATCAGAATAAATACTGTGGATTGCACTACAGAGTCAGCTTACTGATTTAGGTATCATATCATGGTTATGCAAGATGTTAACTATTGGGAGATAACAGATGGAAAGTACATGGGACCTCCCCATATGTTTTTTTTTAGCTGTCTATAAATTTATAATTACTTCAAAATATATTTTTTTAAAGCAAATCATTAAATCCAGCCCATAGTCCAGGGCTGGCAGTTACACAAGGGCATGAATAGGAGAAGGCAAGAACCTGGGTGCTGTTAGAGGCTGCCTATCACAACCTGGGTGTATATAAACATTTCAAGCTCAATATGTCAGAAACCAGACTCCTAATCTTATCCCCCAAAGTTGTTGATTCTGCAGACTCCATCTGAAAAGAACCTCCTTTTATCCCACCAGAGGCTTAAGCCATCTGTAGAGTTATTTTTGACTTATCTTCTTTCTCATTCCACATCCTATCTATAACAAATTTTCTTGGCCTTACTTTTAGTAAATATCAAGAATTCAGTCACTTCTCATCACTTCCACTACTCCTATTTTTTGTACTGTAGCATTTCTTGCCTATATTATTACAAAAGCCTCTAAATTATCTCTTGGTCCTGTCCTTGTCTTACCACTGCTTGCACAGAATGATGCTCTTAAAATACGTATGAGGTTATATTACTCCATTGCAAAGAACTTGCCAGTTCACTTGGAGGAAAAACCTCCAAGACCTCTTGATCTGACCCTTCAGACTTCCCTGATGTCATATTTTACTTCAGGTGCGCTATCCTCTTGATGTTCCCCAAACATATGAGGCATGCTTGCATCTTAGGGTCTTGAACTTCCTGTTTCTACTTTCAAGGAGCACTATTTCCCCAAATGTTCACCCAGCTCAATTTTATCTTTTTGAAATCTATTGAAATGCCATCCACCCAGTGAGAGCTTCCCCGATTAACCTATTATATATCTCAACTCATTTCAACATCAGCATTTTCTCTGTCCTTCCTGTTTTTTAATCTGATGTATTTGTCATCATTTTAGGTATTTTTTCTTTATTATTTGTATTGTCTATTTTCCTAGCAGAAGTTAATGCTTCATAAGGTCAGAAATTTTATTTATTTTGTGTACTTCTCTATCTACTGATGTTATTAAAAATATTTGGCATTCAGAACATCAAAGATACTGATCAGTCAGAATACCCAGCAGCTGTTAACAATCTGACCATACCTGTGCACACCAGCTGAAAACTATCCCTGGCTACATCTCCAACAAAAGTGCCTAGTACATAATATTCATTGTCTGAATACTCTAAATGTTTAGTGAATTAATGCTATACATGCAATTTAGTATCCTTCTGTCCCTAACACTTCAAAGCATACTTAAGCGGACTTAAATACTCTTTTAATTTTTCCCTTAAAATGCTGCATAATTTGCAACATGTAGAAATGCCATAATTTTAATTCTTCCATTAAAATTGAGTATCTAGGTTGCTTGGAGTTTTATACTCTTATTAATACTGCTGTGAAGAGTATTTTGTGTATAAATACTTAACCGTATTTAGCAAACAGTGTTTTTCAAGTTTTTGTTTTTAATAAAACATTGTAAAAAGTCAAATGATTTTGGAAGTATTGCAATAAAAAAAAGCAACCTACTTCTTCATTTCACTTCTTGATTTTGGTTCCACAGACAGGGTCACTTTCAACTTGTGTAGCTCTATATTCTGTATGTCTAAAAGAAAAACTATATGTCTAAAAGAAAAACTTTTGCTTTTTTATTTTTCATTTTTAGCTATTATTAGCTTCTTACTGTGAAGTGGAAGATTTAGGGTTCTCTTTTTTTGTTACTTCAGTGTTTAGAATTTAAATTGTATTAAATAAATATTTATGGATGACCAGATAGTAAAGTGCTACAGGCATCTCAGCATAAATTATAGTTTATTACCATGAGCCAGTAAATACAGAAGCACATATAACTATACAACTAAATAAAAACTGTTAGAAAAGACTATATACACTAATAACTTGACTCTATTAAATTTTTAAAAACTAGTGCTGGTTGTGACCCTCTAAAATAACCATATTGGGAGACAGTTATCCCATGAATGTTTTTTGAGGGGGCGGTATATATGTTTTTATATGTCTTGCAGAGGCAGTACTAGCCTTTGTTTCAAACTGTGTTTTAAAGAATATTTGTTGAGGAGATAGCCTTGTAAAGATAGTATAGCCCTTGAAGGCAGGTACTTTGAAAGTACAGGATGGATTTGTTTACTTACCAATATAATAAGAATAATGTCTCCCTGGGCCTGGGGTTATAGCTCAGTGGTAGAGTGCTTGTCTAGCATGTGTGAGGCACTGGGTTCCATCCTTAGCACCACATAAAATTAAATAAATAAAATAAATAAATTTTATTCATCCATAACTAAAAAGAAATTAAAAAAAAGAATAATGTCTCCCTCTGAGGCAAAAGTTGGGAAGTTTTGCTTATAGCATATTACAAATGATTGAAGTTCCTTAAATTTGGAATTCTTCAGATGTGATATAAATCCACTATATGTGCAGTATTGACCAGAGACCCTCTATGTTGTTCATATTGGACTTGAGAAACAAAAGAACATGGCATGAAACTTATACTGCTCATAAAGATTACTTCTTTTGGGGTTGTCCAAATGCATTCCATCATTGTATGGTATTCTTGTTTAGACTGCTTAAAATTTTTTTGTATATGTATTTCCTTCCTTTCTTCCTCATTCCCTATCTCCCTTTCTTCCTTCTTTTGTCTACATTTACCCAATATAGTGGAGCTTCTTAGCAATAGCTTTGCTATTTAGAGTTAATTTAGCTTGCACCGGATTATTATAACCCTGGGTCTCCTCTAAGAAAGCAATCTTCCTTCATCCTCAGATGGAATTTGGTTGAAGATACTACCATTATAGCATTCTCAGTCCTACCAATAAGATTATCAGATTCTGTTGCCACAGTAATTGCTGGGAAAAAAATGGGAGCATGTATCAATTAAAGTCAGCATTTCTAGCGTTTTTCTCATACTTGTTATATTTTAAACAAAACTGGAGTCACTAATGCCATGAAGAACTCTCAGTATCTATAAATGCGGATCCACATGATCCTTTTCGTGGCTTTGTAGATCTCGAGTTCTTGATACATAACATTTAATTTTCTCAGTCTTCTGTTTTAGAACATTTCAGTTATTTTCAACTTTTCAGTATCATGAGTAATATTGTTAAGTACTCTTTTGTGTATATCCTTCATGTAGTGGGTAAGTAACCATACTGTGGGAAGTATAGTGTACAGGACATAGTTTGAATAGGGAGAGAATTATACCAGCTTTTGTACAGGTTGTAATCAAACCGCAGGTGTGTGTGAATGCTCAGAGATCAGGTCTAGAAGAAGAAAAATTAAAAGATGGAACAGTAGTGATTCTGGCACTTAAGTTGTGCTCAAAAATAACTGGTTCACAAAGGAGGCTGAGAAAGAAGAGTCTGGACAAATAGGAAGTCATCAAGAGATTGTTATCACAGAATTCGGAGTTGAATTCTTCACGAAGGGAGAGTTCACAGCATCAATTGCTGCAGCAATGTCATAAATGGGCAGATAAAAAGTGCCCATTCAATTTGGTAGTTATGGCTGGACAGCAGTGACTTTACAAGCATGTATAACAAAACTTTTTTGTTGTTTACTCAAATTCATTTAGCCATCCCCCAACCATTTCCTTTCTATAAAAAATCTGATGCATTGTTGTCCAACCTAAATTTATCTAATGACCTTGATCCATGTGGTCAGGTTTGAAAAGATGGGTAAGTCAGATTTCTTCTTCAATAATTTGGAATTTGGAAACTGAAAGGAAATGAGCCATTTTTCTTTGAATGCTGGACCAAATGATCATGCAGTAGGCTTGGGGTTAGGGAGGTTACTAAAGGCCATTTTCAATCTCAAGTTATTAAGCAGCCAGTTAGGAAAAAAAAGAGGGAAAGGAGTTAATATATAACAGAACTCAAATTCTGAGCAAGGGGGATGGAGAGAGACTATGTCCTGGTTACTATCAGCATTCTATGCCCATGGCAAGCTTTGTTTTCTGCACAATAAATTTTTTTCTCAAGAGAGTATCTTTATAAGCAAAACTGTCAGCTATACCAGGTTTACCATCTTTGCATACCAATGAGGATATGCCTAAACAGCATTCAGTATGGGCTCCCTGAAATGAACAATACATTGAAGGGTGACTCTGGATTACAACACCAGCTATAGCCAAATCACTAAAGCCCATGTAGGTTCATCAGGTCCATAAAGATACAATAAAAACCGATGAGGTGCACATAAAACAACTGTGAACTATAACCCTGCCATGAAAGTAATACAAATTACTGTGGGAAACTTCTGTGGAGATTATCAACAGCAAACACAAATATACAACTTGCAATACTTATATTTAATTACTCTTTGACATAGGTTGCTAATGATTTTTTTTCTAGTTCTGCATTTCATGATCATGTGTTAATTTAGTATTTTGTTTTGATAAATAATAGTGTAAATATAAAATCACATTGCACATTTCCCCACAGGAACTGTTTTATACATATGGTAATATGACAAAAAATTTATGAAGAACACATGAGCCAGGTATAGTGGCACATGCCTGTAATCCTAGCACCTCACGAGACTGAGGCAAGAAGATCACAAGTTCAATGCCAGCCTTAGCAACTTTGTGAAGAAGTCAACAACTTACTGAGACCCCGTCTCAAAAGAAAGCGTTGGTAATGTAGCTCAGTGGTTAAGCATTCCTGGGTTTAATCCCCAGTACCAAAAAAAAAAAGAAAGAAAGAAAAAAAAAAAAAAAAACCACATGTATGAAGCCATAAATTTTGAGTAGGAAACTGAATTTTGAGTACATAGGCAGAACTATTATCATGTGAATAGGTTTTAGAAGATCCTGAAACCTTTTTCCAGGCATTATATCACCTAATCTTTGAACCTGGTATTTTTTTTTTGCTAACTGAAATGCCCTGTCACCTAAGCCTCTTGCCCTACTTCCTAAACCTATCTAGTAGGGTACTCATTCTGTCTTCAGTTGGCCATAATACTCTTTTGTCTGTGGACAAACTGGAAGGAAATTTGGATGACAAAATGAATTTTTTCGGTAATTAAATGAGTGCTGACCTGCAAAGAAATGGAATATGCAAGAAACTGCCATTGTCCCCAGCATTACCTCCCAGGTCTGTCTTTTCTTTACCCATATTGATAGTTCCTTCATCCTAGCTTCATCTTTTCCCCTGCTTTACCCTACTACTTCCTCCTTCTTTGTCTTGACTTACAGACTTCTATTACAGTGGCCAAAAAAGTGTAGAAGAGCAGGTGTCCGTCCGTGGTACACTGTTGTGAACAGTGCTGTAGATAGCTTTAAAGCAATACCTAGTACAGATCTAGTTGATTATTAGGTAATGAGTACAGGTCAGTCACTCTTTAAAGAGGCATGTATGAGAATCATTGAGAGTGTTTTCAATATAATAGATCTGGACTTGACCCAAAGCCTACCAAATTGGAATATCTTTTTGGATTTGAAAACTTGCCAAAGATAGATTTGGGGTTTGCAAAGAAAAGAAGGGAAAAAAATATTTCCCCAACTTTTAGGCCTATGAATTTTCTTTTTTTATAAAAATACTATCTGTGCTTTTTAATTTTAATTCTGCTTAATTTTTAACTTGATTTCTGTATTAGTTTGATACCAGTATTTTGGTGGTTATCCATTTTATGTCTTTTTTATTGCTTTCATAGTATTTTAGGGATAAGTTGGATGAGGCTATATGGAGACTACTGGTCAAATGAAATTTTCTCTCTTATATTTTTATCTGTTTCCAGTAACTAAATTCTATACAAAGTTGTGCCCAAGAGATACTTGGTAAAAGTGGTGTATTAAATTGTCTTGTGAAATACAGTATAATAATGCTATCAAGGTGTAGTATAAAATCCAGATAGTTGTTTAAAATACTATGAAATTTAATTTGATGGATTTTTTAAATTACATTTTTTCAATTAAAAATATATTTTATAAATAATTTTTAGATTGCCAAATACAAGTAATTTTAGCTACTAAATACATGTCTACTTTGAGAGATGATATGAAAAGTATTTGAGTTCTTCACTAGTGATTATATAAAATTCTCAATAAAAGTAACTGCATTTACCAACGTAGTTTTCAGTATGAAATAAATCCTTGTTCTTTCAGTATATTTGACATGAATGTTGATTTTCAGACCCATAGCAGTGCAGCTACAGAACTTTAGCACGTACACTTATTTTCCAAAAAACTTACATTCACAAACTGACATGTATAAGTCTTTCCTCTATTACAAAATGACTTTATTATGTTGTTCAGTGTTGGTTAGTTTTTCTGTTATGTTGATGCATTAAAACAGATATTAAATTTTATCATTAATTCAGTGCCTGGTCTCTCATCAAATCCCCTTAATTACAAATTGACTCCAAGGATTAGACAGCATGGATTTTAATTTTAACTGAAACAAAAAAGGCATCTTGGAAAAATCACTCTTGCCTACTAACTCATAGACACATTTTTAAAGATCCTCTAATTTATTATTTAGTATTTAAAATTCAAAATAAAAAATCATATTGCCAACTTTTTTTGTTTTGTATCAATATTAAACATATTTCTTAGAATATAGTTCACAATCTTGAAAAAAAGTCCATGTATTTTCAGATGAGTAGCATCTTCCAGGAATTTTGATAACTTGTAGCCTTTCCTTAGAAAATGTTAACTTTCAGTCTTGCACAACCATGATTCTAGTGATTCTATCTGAATGGCATTTATGTTATCTTGTATTTCTTCTCTTAATAATTTCACAAAATCATGTAGTATAGTATTGTATTCCTTGGAAATATTTCCAGTATAATCCAGTATCCTATTTCCTGTATTGTTTATGGTTTATGATTATACAGTTAAATCTTCACTTCCTTTGAATACTTGCTCTATATATCCAGAATCATTTTTGTGCATTTCATTCCCAAGATATATAAGCATTTCTGTTATTCTTCCTAATAGTGAGTTTTAATTGACTTTCACAAATTATTCGTTTTAAATACTAGTGTCTTCGTTTTTACTAGGAAAAAGATGATGATGAATTTAATTTATGATCCGAGTGACCTAAAGAAAGCACATTTCTCAATTGTATTTTTGCTTCATTATATGATGGTCAGCTTTTAACTCCAAAATGTCTCTTTAAAAATTCATTCAATCCAGTAGTTTCTGGAATCTAACTTGTTTGAGTCACTTATATTTGGTTTTATCCAGATCTATGTTTTCAGATGATTACTTTTAACTCAAGAGAGAATCACTAATAAACCATGAGCATTCTAAGACAAACCTTTTATATTTAATAAATTGTTGTGTTATTTGCTTCAACATTTTGAGAGACTGTAAAAATATAAATAGTGATCCTCCAATTAAGCAAATGGCATATATCTTGTATTTTGTAAATTTTTTAAAATGATGTTTCTTTGCCAGGTTTTGTTGCTCTTAAATTGGATTTTTAGATACTAAAAGATATTTATTTAGCTTACAAATGAACTCAACTCATCATGACAGAGGAAAAAGTAAATTGCCTAGAAACGGACTGTTTACGTAATATTAGATGGTAATATAAACCAACAAAAGCAAGGAAATTAACTTCTAAGGCTGACACACTGCCCTTTCCTTGCTCCTTTGTGCCTGAAGGTATCATGTGTGTGTTATAACACGGAAGTACAGTGGACTTGGTCAAGAACCGTCAAACTTAATTCTAAATTTCTTTACTTTGTTGGCTTATGTCACAACTTAACACTATTATTTTATCTCTTAATGCTATAAATGTCCCTCACATGTGAGATGAAGCAATGCATGAGTGGATCTGAACAAGATGATAAAAGTTTATTTGATTTTCTCTCATTTTTAGTTGATTGCTTCTGATTAGCCAAATATCACACAGCTCTAACATTAGTTCAAAACATTTTTTAAAGGTAATGTAACAAAAAGTTATGAAATATTTGAGGAAATTTTTGGAAAAAGTATTGATACTAATGAAAGTTGTTATCCAGTATAATTTTATTTGTGTTGATTTTTATCATTTCAAAGGTAGATGTCTTTCTATTAGAAGCTTAGAGCAGTGGGAAACTGCTAGCTATTTATTATAAATAATCAAATACACATGTTATTTCACAGAGTGGTTCTTGTATGAATTACACAAAACAATTTATAGAATTCTGAGGCTAACTAAAGCTCTCAAAAAAGCTCCAAGATGTATCTGGGAACTGATAGATAGATGGCAATTCTCTTCACAGCATCGGCTTCTTGATATTTATGGTAAAATGTGAAGAATTCATTGTACTTTAGTCTTAATATTTACCAGTTAGGTAGCAATTCATCAATTCCTAATGAATTTTATGCCTGCTTTTTGGAGATTGTTTTTTACAACTATTCCATATTAGGTTATTTCATTGTTAGAAAAATGATTCCCTTTATGAATGTGAGTCCCAAGTTTTGTAGTTATTGGAAGTTATTTTACTTTCTTTTTTTTTCTTTGTAAGTAATAATTTCTGCTTTAATTTAGCTTCTGCTAGGAAAAAGTTTTCTAAAAGAATTACATATTTTAATTAAAGCTCTAAATGTTTAATTAAAGCTCTTACTATTTTTTTGCCTTGAACCTTAGGAAAAAATCAAATGTTTTCTAAAAGAATTATATGACAGAATAAGCATCTAAATGTGGTTAAACAAAATATTTTGCTTTGAGAAAGTAAAGAAACTACAAAACAATGTGGTGGAAGAGGAGGCATAAGGCTGGGTTGGTGGTAAATCTTTATGATCTTGTCCTTTTTATTTTATGTAATTAATATTTAATTGGCTACATTTAAAAGTAGTGAAAAAATGATCTGTTTGCTAGAGATTTGTGAAACAATACTTTAAGCTCTTACTTATTCTGAAGTGTTGAAAGGTGAAACATTTGACATTTTCTTTTCGGGCACTGCTTTAAAAAACAGAGGGCGGGAAAGAGGCGTTGCCACATCAGAGTTAAGGGTGTTTGTGGTTGTCCGTGACAGCAGCTCTAGTTTTAAAACACCTGTGTTTACTTTCCAGCTTTTCAGAATCTGCCTGAAAGTGGCCTAAGAATGGCACAGGCCTTCATGATTGCTGGGGTTTTATGCTAGAGGAAACCCTCCCGCCTGGCCCCATACACACCACACACACACACACACACACACACACACACACACACACACTACACTTTTGTTTTCTGTTGGAAGCATTTAATTCCCTTCTCTTATTTTATACATTTTTCTATATATACATGCACGTACAAAGTAATGTATCATTTATCTAAATCTATACGGTATACTAGAACATGCCCACATTTTTAAAGATATCGTCTCATAATTATGCCTTTTGTTCACTGAGTAGAAAAACGTTGCCTAAAAACCTATGAAGTTTTACTGTACAGATGTATTTTCTTTCATATTCAGAAGAAGTTTGTGAGAAAATGAAATTCATGTGCCTTTTGGGGGAGAAATTCAAGAAAATTTTATGAGCCAAATGTATCCTAACATGTGTTTTATTGTCAGTGTTTTTATCCTCTAGTAGGAAAATTTCAATTTTTCTTGGATACTGATAATTTTTGCTTTATTGTAATTAGTCTTTTCAGCATTTCTATCAATCTAAAAGTGTAAATTCTCCCTTTAGTACATTTCTTATTACTTTTTAACATTCACCATAATATCTACTTATTATATAAACTTTCTTATTCTCAATTTGATATGTTCCTAGCTCTGACATTTTAGTTGAATAAATTAAATGTTCTGGTTTGTTTTGGTATTTTTCATTTTTAATTCTCTTAGTTCTTTAGTATAGCAGACACAGATGTCATATATTCTTGATACCCTCTTTCTGTAATCAAATTCTTGACTATCATAACAGAGCATTTCTACATAATTACAGATACTGTCAAGCCTGATTTTTGTGTAAAAGGAATACTATCTTTTGACAAAAGATTGATCTTTATCCATGTACTTGGATTTTTTTTAAAAACATTTTTTATATTTGAAACCTTTTTGAGTAGCAAATGCAAAATTTGGTTCTTCTCCCTACAAATAAAAAGCACATATACACAGAGATTGTATATAACTTTAAGGAATTTATTTCCTTCCCAAGCCTATCTATTTGCCCTAGTTTAAAAACCATTGTTCTAGCTTGTATTTTCTTTGGAGAATTTCTAGTGCTTTCAATAGTGGTAGTTTAAATAGTTGTTGATCACAAAAAAAAAAAAATCAGAATTAAATTCTAAATTGATTAGGGCATAGATAATACAAGACACCATGTTAGGTATTAAACATCATAAAGCAATCATTGAATTTAGCATTAAACATAAGTAGTATTTTTAGTAATATAGTTCATACTCCATGATAGTTGTTCACATATATGTCCTAACCCCAGCATCTAAATGGATTTGAAATACGAATTATAGTTATCTCCTTTTTCTGGACACCACTGGCAGTATCCTTATTATATTATTAAAAAGTAAATTCAGTTAGTATCATTGCATAAATGTTGGAAAAAAATAGGGGCTGGAGTGGTGGCTCAGAGGTTATGGTGCTTGCCCAGCATGTGCAAATATGCAAGTTCGGGCACCAGCACCATATGCACAGTGATATCTCAGAGCAATGAAGGCCACATGAAAAACTAAATAAAAATTGTTTTTCTCTTTCTCTCAGTGTCCCTCTCTCTTTAAAAAAATTGCAAAAAAATAGTATTACCATTCAAAAGCCAAATAATTTTGATGTAAGCATCCATTTAGACAAGAGATAATTAGCTGTAGACAGTACCCTAAAAGGATTAAATATTATACTAGTATATTACCTAGAAGATAATGAGATCTTGAAGAAAATAGCTAACAGTTGCATTTTTTTAAGAGTGGGACAATGAGAGAGAGAGAGAGAGAGAGAATCAACTTTATTCAGTTTTTTATGTGGCCTTCATTGCTCTTACACTTTGTTGTTTACATGGTGCTGGGGTTTGAACTCTCAGACTTCGAGCATATAAGGCAAACAACGTAGCCGCTGAGCCACCGCTCCAGCCCCAACAGTTGTTATTTTTTAATGTAAAAGCATTGAGGGAAAAACAAAAAGGTTTTTTAAATATAGAAAATTAGTAAATTATTTTGTGACATTAATTATATAATGAGTAACATTAACAAGGATCTGTAATAATACGATATATAGTATACAGTTTACATAGATCAGAACTGTTTAGGTCAGATAAAACTGCTGAGAAAAAGAATTATTTTATATCTTCCATTTTCACTCTTTTCTGTGACTGCTGATGAGGAAGTAAAGGGGATAAAAGATTCTTTTAGGGCTGTTAGTACATTTGTTTCCAGAAACTCAAATTGCTTAACTTAAATCACGAAATCTGAAACAGTATTTCCATTGGGTGTGTCAGTTTTGTCCTGGTGACAATTCCCATTAGATACTATTTGTATCTGTATTGCAAAGTTTCAGCCTCATTCGTGTATATTCATTTTCTTGTGTTAAGATATATAATTCTCTAATGAAAATGCAATATGTGTGTATCTGTCTTAAGCACATTTTCAGCTTCCTTGTTTATTAAGACTGTAGTTCTCTATGCATATAGGGTGATTTTTCTCAGTCTTGAAGCTATTTGGCTTGTGTTTAGAATGTAGTTTTTTATAGAGTATCAGGTATTTTACAATTCATATTTCTCTAAGACTATTATATCCCAATGTACCTTTAAAGGGAACATGGGAAAACTTTAAGATACAAAAGATACTCCAAATAAATAATAAAGACTTGAGAAGAATTAAGAACACTACATTTATACCATGGAATATTACACAGCAATTAGAAACAATGACATTGCC
>PVKS010004574.1:27869-92072 GCA_004027875.1 Aplodontia rufa
TCAGATAAGATGTAATGCTTTACAATCTAATACTATTTTTAGAGTTATAATGGGAAGGGGAAGGGAGGGATAAGGGAGGGTAATTGGGGGGGGCACTCCTGGGGATAATTGCAATGTCCAGAATATATACACATCTTATACACATTTTATATTGTTTTGTTAAAATCTTGTAAGGTTGCTCAAAAATAAAAAAAAAAAAAGAACACTGGGCCATGAAGTAAGCCAAAGATGTGACTTATAGCTAAAGTTTGATGTTACTTGGAGAATTATATATTTTTTCTTGTCTAATTAAAAGTAAGTGAAAAGAAAAAAATACTACATTAGTGATTAGGGAAATCGTTATATAACAATTCTTAAATAATTTAACAGTTTAGGAAATGTTGTGCCAGGCATAGGGGAGCATTCCTGTAATCCCAGTGGTTCTGGAGGCTGAGGCAGGAGGACTGCAAGTTTAAAGCCAGCCTCAGCAACTTAGCAATGCCCTAAGCAGCTTAGTGAGACTCTATCTCAAAATTCAAAATGCATAAATGGCTCAGTGAATAAGTGCCCCTGGGTTCAATCCCTGGTACCAGAAAAGAGAGAGGAGAGGGTGAGAGACAGAGATATTGATTGATTGTTGGATTCTCTTTTTAGGAAGGATTAAAAATAAAAATGAAAAAAATGAAAAATAAATAAACTTGAACTAATCAAAATTGTTGAAGAATTAATTTTTGTATTAAAAAGAAAACTGATTGGATGTCTATAAACTTTTTTGAAAAATTTAACCATCATTTAATATCTTTCAAGAGTATATTAATACATTTGCATTTCTTTAAATTTTGAAAAACCAAGTATAGTTAGATCACAAAATCACATCCCAAATTGCTTAATCAAAAATGAAATGTATTGTTCATATAGCTGAAAAAACTAAGGATAAGGCTAACTTCTAGAGATTATGGTTAACCCTTCTATTCACAGGTTCAACATCTGTGGATTCAGCCAACTGCAGATTAAAATATGTGTTTTTTTAGGCCTACAATGGTTGTATTGATAGTATCCACATAAAAAAATTTTTTTCTTGTCATTACTCCCTAAGCAATACACTACAACAGTAATTTTATACTATGTAAATAATACATCATTTTACATGGTACTTGAGCATCTATGACTTTGGTATCCCTGATGGTTTGGAATCAATCCCCTGGGGATACCAAGAGATGACTGTACTTTTTGTTTGTTTGTTTTACTTTTGATTTAGTCAGCCTTTTTGTGGTACAATGTAAATACAATAAGTAACATCCATTTAAGGTGTATAATCCAGTATATTTTGGCAGATCCATGTTCAACATAATGAAGACACTGAGCACTTCTCTCACCCTACCAAGATTGATTGTGCTATTTTCCGTCTCCATCCATGTCCACACCCAACCACTGATCTGTTTTTGTCACTATAAATTTATTTGCACTTTCTAGAATACTGAATAAATGGAATCATGTAATGTGTATTCATTTGTGTCTGAGTTGATGAGTTTGAGATTCACCCATGTTGTGTATGTAACAGTAATTTACTCTTCCTTTAACTTCAAGGGAGTTTTGATTAGAGCCCATAAAGCTTTGTTCTCTTCCTGGGTTTCGTTTCCTCTCTTTTGTATTGCCCTAATTTTCAGGTTATATGGAGGTAGAAGCTTCAAGCTTCCTGTGTTCCAGATAAAATGTAGAGGAAAAGAAAGTTATTTATCAAAAATAAAAACAAATCCTAGAATTGTGTCTTGTTAACTTGAATAAGATTGCTAGAGGTCATATGCTTCTTCATTTATCTCAAAAAGAATTGCTTAGTCCAAAGGAATGAGATATACTAGCTGCCTTAGATAGTCTAGGTCTCCTAAAGTTAGGTGAAGAGAAATGATTTCCAAAAATAAATTTGAAACACTAACCAGAAGAACTAAGAAGGAAAGGTGGAAAAACAATGGAACAAAAGTCAAATTTTCACTGTAGTGATACAAGTTCTTATGTAACTAAAAAATACATCCTGTTCTTTTCCTTACCTTTTCAGATCTTACAGAAAGATAATAACATTTAATATATATATTTAATATATGCCTGCATGTACATGCATACACTTTGTTCCTAATTACATGACTTATGTGAAGACCTCTGGTTTTCTAACTGTATTCCTTGATAGTGTGATAATCTGAATCTTTATTCTTTTTTCTGTCAATTTATGTAGTATATAGTCTATGTCCTATCTTCTGAGTCTTGATTTTTTATCCTTGAAAATTTTTCATTCACAAAAATATCTTTTTAAGGTAAAAAGCTTTAGCTCTGTTTCTGGATGGGAGAGGATGGTTTACAACAGACTCCTTTTGAGAACAACTAAAAACTATTTTCTTAAGGTATTGGAGAGCTGGGGCAGTAAGATTAGAAGTGCTAAGATAGTAGAGGTGAAGAATATGAAAGGAAAGCTGATTTCTGCAACCACTTGTTTTGGCTAGGTGCTTATTGATTAACTGCAGGTAGAATTCTGAAAAATAGCAAATTCTGAAGAACTTACAAATTTCTCATTGATGTTGAGCTATAGAGCATCAAGCACATGTTCAGTAGCACATTCAGGGTATCTGTAGCTGTTCAGAAGGAGATTATAAACATAAACAAAAAGTCTCTGAAAAGCAGGATGAACTTTGCAGTTTTTTTGTGAGAACTGGGGGCCACACATGGTGTGTATACTGCACAGTTCTTAATAGAGTTAAAACAGGAAGCTTCCAATCTATCTACCTGGTAAAGCTAAAATGTCTAGGGGGAAGAATGGAATCTGTACCTTTATCTTACACACAGTGGGAGATACTTAGTTGAAAAGTACTAGTCACACAAAAAGAATCAAAGCATAAAATGACTCAAAAATGGTCCAAATATTGGATTTTGATGACAAGGACTTTATAATTGCTATGATTTAAATACTCAAGAAGTGGACATCCTTGTCTTATTCCTGAATTCAGTGGAAATGCTTTCAGTCTTTCTCCATTAAGCATAATGTTGGCTATGAGTTTGTCATAAATGGCTCTTACAAAATTACTGTATCTTCCTTTGATCCCTATCTTCTCCAGAGTTTTGAGCATACATGGGTGCTGAATTTTATCAAATTTTTTCCATCAGTTGAGATGATTATATTATTTTTATTTTTTAACTCTGTTTAAGTGGTAAATTTCACCACTCTTATTCAATATAGTCCTTGAAACCCTAGCCAGAGCTATCAGACAAGAGAAGAAAATCAATGGAATTCAAGTAAGAAAAGAGGGAGTCAAGATGTCTCTATTTGCTGATGACATGATCCTATACCCAGAAGACCCAATAAACTTGACCAGCAGACTCCTAGAGCAAAGTGGCTGGCTATAAAATCAACACTCATAAATCATTAGCTTTCCTATACTCCAGCAACAATTCCACTGAAGAAGAAATCAGGAAGTCTGTCCCATTCACAAATGACTCAAAAAGAATAAAATACTTGGGCATCAGTCTAACAAAGGATATAAAGTAACTCTACAATGAAAACTATTGAACATTAAAAAAAGAAATTGGAGAAGACCTGAATAGATGGAAAAACATTCCATGTTCTTCATTGGGCAGAAGAGATAGAATTAAAATGGCCATTCTGCTGGAAAACCCTGTACAGATTCAATGCAATTCCCATCAAGATATCAATGACAATCTTCACAGATATATAAAAAGCAATTCTCAAATTCATATGGAATAACAGAAGACCCAGAATATACAAAACATTACCAACCAAGAAAGAGGAAGCAGGAGGTGTCACAATTCCTGACCTGAAATTGTACTATAGGGCTATAGTAACAGGAAATAGAATAGTATTGGTATCAAAACAGAAATGAAGACCAATGGAACAGAATAGAAGATACTGAGACAAACCCTCAAGTCTTTAACCACTTGATATTTGATAAAGGGGGTAAAAGCATCGTGTGGAAGAAGGATAGCCTGTTCAACAAATGGTGCTGGACAAACTGGGCAGCCATATGCAGACACCTGAAATTGGATCCTTACCTCTCACCCTACACAAAAATCAAATCAAAATGGTTCAAGGATCTGAAAATTAAACCAGCAGCTCTACAATTGCTTGAAGAAAAGGTAGGATCAACACTACATGACATAGGGGTCAGCACTGCCTTCCTTACAAGACTCCCATAGTGCAGGAATTAAAGCCAAGATTAAATTAATGGGATGCCATTAAATTAAAAAGCTTCTACACAACTAAAGAATTAGTCAAGAGTGTCGAGAGAACCCACAGAATGGGAGAAAATCTGCCTGCTACACCTTGGGCAGAGGGTTAATATCCACAATATACAAAGAACTAAAAAAATCAAACACCAGATGCACAAATAATCCAATCAATAAATGGGCTAGGGAGCTAATTAGAAATTTCTTAATAGAGGAAGTCCAGAAAGCCCACAAATATATGAGAAAATGCTCTAAATCACTAGCAATCAGAGAAATCCAAATCAAAACTTCACTGAGATTCCATCTCACTCCTGTCAGAGTGGCAAAAATGAAGATTATAAACAATGACAGATGCTGGAAGGGTTGTGGGAAGAGAGGAACACTTTCACACTGTTGGTAGGACTGCAAACTTGTACAGCCACTGGAAAGCAGTGTGGAGACTCCTCAAAGAACTACATCTGGAACCACCTTATGACCCAGCTATCCCACTCCTCAGTATTTTCCCAAAAGAGCTAGAATTGGCATACTACAGAGATACAGCTTCATCAATGTTTATAGCAGCTCAGTTTACTGTATCTAAACTATGGAACCAACCCAGATGCCCCTAAATGGATGAGTGGATTCGAAAGCTGTGGTACATATGTACAATGGAATTCTACTCTATTAGAAAGATATAATGGCATTTGCAGCCAAATGGATGGAGGTGAAAAAATTATGCTGAGTGAAATATCCCATACTCTCAGAGACTCAAGAGCTGAATGTGTTTCTCTCATATTGGAAGCTAGAATAAAATTGGAAACAGTCTGAAAGTAGGCTAAGCTAATAATAACCTCAACATGGGTGAATTTTTACATGAACAGGGGGAACCATGCCTATGATGCTGAGGGATGAAGGGGACAGGGCAGGGAGGGAGTGAAAATAAGAGGGATATCAAGGTAGCTGGAGGGAAGGAGTAGGGGGGGTATCCACCCAGTGGGGAATCTTCGACTTCTATGAGATGCCCAACTAACACAGGGGTAAAGTAGGAGAAACATGGGATGGAGGGGGGACCTACAGGGGGGATATCAAGGAATGGCATCAGCCTTGGATTGCTCTGTCATTATGTGTGTGATCATGTTTATGTGGTAATGATTCTCTCCTATATGTATGACTATGTTGAACGAATAGAAAAATTTTTTAAAAATAAATAAATATTCAAATAGGCAGAGGAAGATGAAATAGCTGAAAATATTAAGTATTTCTCCAAAATTGGACTCTCCATCAAATAATCTACTGGAGATCCTAATACTGACAAACAGAATACCTAAAATTGCAAATGTACTAGATGAGTTTAATACAGAAAACAGGACTAATAAACTAGATAACAAGGGAACAGTTAATTTTAAAATTATAGCTCAAATATTAAAAAAAAAAAGGACTGGGGAGGGGTGAAGACAGCCGTAAGTACAGAACCAGTCAGAACCAGTGTATATGGAAGTGGGGTCTCTGAAGGAGACAAGGATGACAATGAGATGGAAGCAGTCATTGAAAATGTAATAGCCAAGGCTTCTCCAAAATAGGGATATTTTAAACCTTCATTTCATGAAGCTCTAAGAACTCCGAGTGGGAAAAGTAAAAGAAAAATGACCTGTGGACACAATATAATTGAAGTAATTAACTTAGGAGACAAGGAGAAAAATCTTAAAAGCACACTGAAGAGAAAAACAGCAATATTGACTGCTAAATTCTTAATAGAAACAATGGAAGATGGAAGAGAGCAGAATGACATCATTAAAGCTCTGGAAAGATTGCCAGAGTAGAAATCTATACTCATTCTAACGTCTTTCAAAGTAGAAAGTATTATATAAGCATCTTTCAGAAAAATAAAAACAGAGAATTAGATACTTAAAGATGGCCATCGAGAAATACCAAATGAAATCCTTCATGCAAATGGAAAATGATGTCAAGCATACCAAGATGTAGAAGGGAATGAAGAGCAACCAAAAGGATAAGTATGTTGGCAAATATTAAAATATCAACTAAATGTAGCCTAGTCAGAACAGTCATAATGTCTTCTGGTGATTTAAATGTACGTATAATCAAATGTATGAGGAAAAACAATCCTAAAGCCTAGAAGTGGGTAATATACTAAAAATCTAAAGTTATATGGTATTCCTAAGGAGTGATACCATTATCTTTTCATATTAGATTGTTATAAGTCAGGGAAAACAAATTGGAATTTCCAAGGTGATCATAAAAAGGATAGGATATGAGGGGAGAAATTATTTTAATTTTTTATTAGAGCTTTATAATTATAAATAGTGACAGTTTATTCTGACAAAATCATGCATGGATGGAATCTGACCCACTCCATTTCAGACCCTGTCCCTCCCCATTTCCCTCCCTCCTCCATCCCCATCCACTCCACTGATCCATCCCTTGCTCATCAATTTATCCATCCTTGATTGGTGCTTTCCACACACACACAAAGGTGAAATTATCTGTGGTGTATTTATACATGCAGGTAGTTATTTTGTTAAATTTATTCCCCATTTCCTCCCCTTCCCTTTCTGTCCTCCCTCTTCTTGATCTTCTACTTCACTGATCTTCCCTATATCTTTATAATATTTGATCCCCTTCTTTCCCTTATTTTGCTCTAACTTCCTTATATAAGGGAAAACATTGAGAAAATTATTTAGAGTATATTCAAATAATCTAAAGATTACAATAGTAAACATGATCCTAAAAATAAAGCAATTGATTCAAATGGATGTTTCAAAAAGAAAGTAAAGATTATGAGACTATACAAAAGAGCAAAACCCAACTGAGTACTGTATACCAGAAATACACATAAGATTAAAAGTCACAGGAAGCAAACAGATATGGTACATAAATGTTAAAAGAAAGCTGAGATTACTTATACTCATATCAAAAAAAAGTAAATTTCCAGTCAGGAAGCGTTATTGTAACATCAATACAGATAAATACCAGGATGATATAGCATTATTAATCTGTATGCAACCACTGGTAGCTTTAGAATATGTAAAACAAAAATTGCTGGAACTGAAATGAGAAATCAGCACTTACAACCATTGGTTAATTTTTGTATATCATTCTTCATAATTAATAGAACAAACAAATCAAAACCAGAAAGGGTGCAAAAGATAACAGTTACACAAACTTGACCTAACCTTGTACTCAGCATTCAAGTGCAAATGATATTTTATTAAAATAAACCATATTTTAAACTATGACATAGCCTTAATAGACTTTGGAAAAAATGAAATAACTTAGAATATGTTCCCCAACAACAGCAGAAGTAAGGTAGTAATTCCCAAATTATCAAAAATAAATAGTACACTTCTACATAACCCATGCATCAATGAAGAAATTACAGTGGAAATTAGAAAATATTTTTAAAATAAATAATAATTTATATTTAATGTAACATTCTTGTGGAACTTTGTGCAACAGAAGCAGTCCATGTAGGGAAAGGCATATTCTTAAAATGTATGTTTTAGAAAAGGAGAAATATGAAAGTCAGTATTCTAAGATTCTATCTCATTAAGCCAGAATAGGAATAGCCGAATCACAATAATGAGCCTAACACAGGGACCTATGGAAAGCGCATGTCAGGGAGGGAAGGTAAAGTAAACACTAAGTCATGAATGTGTAGTATGATACTTGATTTCTACTTGATAGTAGAAATCCAGTATGACTGAATCATAGTGAATGAGAGGAAACGTAAAATTAGTTCTAAAAGTTAAGCTAGGATTCTGTTGTGGTTTTATAGTGTCCTTTGCAATGATGAAGAGTTTGGATTTTTATGATAGGTATAAATCAGTGATGGCTAAGGGCAAACCAGTAACAGTTTTTAAAGCTTATACAGCTTTCACACTGGTATGTGTGAAAGAGTGAGAAATAAGAATGGAAATAAAGAGAACTGTTGTAGCCAATTATAATAGTTTAGGTAAGAGGTGATAGTGGCTTAGCTTAGGATACCTTAACAGCGGAAAGTACTATGGAAGAATTGTGTTTGCCTTGTGTGTGGGTATAGTAGCAATAGTGACAGTGTTTTTTGTGGGTTTTGGAAGGTAGCTTAAGGGAAAGAAGAATCAAGGATGAATGTTTTGGCTTTAGGTTGGGCAAATGGTAGTACTATATATAATAAAGGAGTGTTCCACAAAAATACAATAGAACTCAAAGTTTTAGGGGCTATGTTAATTTCATCACTGAACATCTACATGATTGTGTCATGGTGGTAGTTGGGTATACAAGTTTAGGGTTCTCATAGATGAGGCCAAGGAAGGGGACATAAATTTTTTTGAGTCACATGAGACATAGTACTAGATTATTTAAAGAAAAAATATAGATTGAAAGGAGGAAGGTGGAGCTCTGTGTCATTACAACATGTTGAGATCAAGGAAAAGAGGGACCCCAGCAAAAGGAGAGGTAGCAAGAAACAGCAGCAGAATGGAGTATCTTACAAACCAAGGAGAGTTTCAAGTCATCTAGGAAAATGAAGACAAAATATCTTTTGTTTATTTTAAATATTTGATGGTTTGTGGTGACTTCAGTAGGAACAAGATCATTGAAAACAGTAGATACTTTTGGGGAGTAAGCTAAAGACAAAATGTGTGCTGAGGAAGTTAAAATAATGCATATTTCAAGGAGTTTTACTACACAAGTAATTAGCAGAATGAGTGGTAGTAAAGGAAGACATTATTCAAGGATAAATCTAAGAGATATAATGTAATGAAGAATATGTATTCATACACGTAACTAATTTAAATAGTTTTTTCACCTTAGCTATTTGGAGTCTGATGCGCGCAAATACCAGTTTATGGAATGAAGGAAGGAAGGAAGGGAAACCAAAAAAAATAAAGACAACATTGAGAGCTATTTTTTTTCATCCTTTCACTTTAAAATATAACATTGCTTATCCTTTACCCTGTGCATGGTAAGGTTTTACCAGATCACTTCAGAATATGTTAAAAATTCTTCTCTAGCTCTGTCATTTTTGTCATCTCTTTCTTTTCTTTAACCATTTATTATCTAGAAAGATTGAACAGTAAATTTGACGTGAAATGAATTATGATACACCTGCCTTTATGTCATGAACTGTAGTTGGACTTTGTAATTCTTTATAGTAAATTAAGGAATTTGATATTTGTTTTATGAATTTGTAACTTAAGAAACAGTAACATTTTAGGTATCCAGAATGTCTTGCTACTTAGTCCAACATTATTATTAGACAAAACATTTAAAATCTACATAAAAGCATATTTTTAAATTGTTTTCTACCTAGTGAGTCACTTGTGAATATTTCAAAACTTTTGTAAAGTTGGAAACTTTTACTTGAATGTCTTACATCAAGTAGATCAAGCATTGTGCTGTAAGTAGACATTTTGTTTGCAATTTCCAAAAAGAGGAGAACATCAGTAGGTGTGTTAAGAATATCTTTCTTGAAATTGAGTTTGCATACATAATATACAGATTTAGACAAAAACACTACAAATTTCTTATCTTTGATGTGTTTCCAATTTAAAGAAGGATATTCATTTTTTTTCCATACTTTTAAACTGATTTTCTGGCAGGCCAACCTTTTAATGTCTTCCATGGTGAGCCTCAGTACTATCCACTATTGGCCCATATTTAAGGAGGTTCTCTTCCTCCATTTCTAAAAAAGTAAAAATTTTCACTAAATTTGCACATTTTTTAGAAATTGCAAAGTAACCAAAAACTTTTATTATTGAAACTTCAATATTACAGATAAAAAATTACACCCTTTCTCAAAGTACAGTGTCCAGAGTATATAAGGTATTAAGTATGTAAATCTTATAATTTTCTTTAATAAGAAATTTATAGATTGAATAGATACTACCAAAACCTACATTTGCTTTGTGTTCCAAAAATCCACATAAATGAGAAAAGTCTACTTTGGATTTAAACAAGCGATCAACAGTCATGTTTTGTTTTCTGCAGTTTCATTAAAACATAAATAAAAATCAGCAAGATGATTCAAAACCCCATTTTTCGTACTTCTTACTTAGAGGGTAGTTTTTTGTGCTATAATTTGACACGTCACTTGATGTACTTTGAAAAGTAGGATTGTTATTCAGTGTTGACATAATCAGCTCTATACTGTTAAGGGTTAATATATCTCCTATCAAAGTTTCCTTTTTGTTGTTTATCCAATAAGGCATTTTAGTTGCACCCTGAGTGAAGATACTGTA
This sequence comes from Aplodontia rufa, assembly GCA_004027875.1. Classification (NCBI taxonomy): domain Eukaryota; kingdom Metazoa; phylum Chordata; class Mammalia; order Rodentia; family Aplodontiidae; genus Aplodontia; species Aplodontia rufa. The sequence continues at coordinate 38,291 of PVKS010004574.1, forward strand.
GTTTTACTCACTTTCATAGAGTAGTCAAGGAAACTATATAAGAATATTTGTTCCTTATGTTATGCCCAACTTAATTCAGCAACTCCAATAATTGTGTCACTTGGGGAGACAATTTTTTTTAATTAGAAATACTTTCCTGTCTTATCACAGCCTTGTGAGATTCAATCTCCGTACATGCTTTCACATATCCCTTTCAGTATGCTCAATTCCAAATTCTTTTCTGCATTTTTGTAGGCTATTTTGTTTTACTTACTTATCTCCCTAACCCACTCATGTGTGTCCTTTTATCTAGACTTCATTTTTTTTTATGTCTAAGTTATGCTGGCATTCCTGTTGTCATCATTCTCATTTTTATTATCTGGACACTTAGAAAGCATGTCATAGTATTCACGGTGTTAAAAATTAAACCAATGCAAAGCACAACAGTTCATCCAGAGAGAAAGTCAAAGACAACTCTCACATTTATAATGTACTAAAGGTCCATACTAGGACTGTTGCAACAATGAGTGACGCATTGTTGTGAACCACAAGTCTTGGTTGCTAACGTGAGTGCTCAGGAGAAAAGTAGCACTGTAGGAAGTTGATAAATATACCATATCTATCAGACACCAAAATAGTATTGTCTTTAACTTTCATATTTGGACCATCATGGAGATTTATATGCCCACAACATCTATACGCATACCCCAAAACTGGTACTCTACATCCCATGAAGGTGTTTTCAAGAATGGTTTGTCAGCCTATAAACAACTCTGATGATGTAGATAGAGTACAGTGAGCTTTTGAAAAAGAAGCAGAGATTATTATTGGTGAAATGGAAAATAGGCATGCTCTGAATATTTGTGTCTGAAGGAGTGGTAATTAATATGACTTGATATGAAATGAAAGTAATCTGATAGGTTTTAATATAATTATGCAGTCATGGGAAGGTAGGAAAGACTGACTTGGAGCCTATTATTTATGGATGAAGTAAAGAAGATTGGAACTGCTCAGAGTAACAACAGTAGGAATGGATAGAGAATAAGGGTAATAAGATATTTTGAGATAAGTAGTAAGACTTCACTTACTGGATATGAGAAAGGAAGGGGAGGTTTAAGATAACTTTAGGTTTTCAAGACTGAGTAATTGGGGAAATAATGTCACTGACAAAGAGACATTGAGAAACTTATTTAGTTTGTGGAAACAAGTGAGTTTAATTTGGAAGATGTCAATTTCAAAGTATCATATATATGCTTAGTATTTAAAGATACTGGTACTGCCACTCATGTTAAGAATAATAAAAAGCTCACTTTGTAGTACCAATACTAATTTCCTAGGAGTCAATATTATGATCTAAAAGGTGGAATACTTGCTACTTGTTCAGAAGTGAAACAAATATAACTTTTAAAAGTTTCAATGAGTCATATAGACAGAAGCAATGGAATAAAGACTGTTTTGGTCTTGATTCCCTGTGATCTGGGAGGTCCTATTGGAGATTGGAAAAAAGGCTAACATCTGTCCAGTTAATGACAGTTCCTTACAGAAATTTGCCAATCTGCCTAATGAAGAAACTACTTACTACTCACACTTTCTTTTCATCACGGTTCCAAATATCCCTGTTTTCAATATTCCTTCAAATATGCTGAAGGAATCTATACCATCCAATATGAATAGACATAATTAAGAGACTTGATTGCTTCATAACAAAAGAGATTAATTTGGTCCACAATTCTGGTTGCTGGAAACTCCAAACATGATGTCACCAGCATTTGGTAAGGGGCTCCTGTCTCTTTCACCACCTGGCTAAGAAGCAGAAAGGCAACTGCCTATTCGTAGAAGGGGCCAACTTCATAAGGAGGCTTTGGTTTATAATAACCCACTTCACAGGAACTAATCCAGTCCTGTGTGGACTACATTAATTCCTTCTGAGGATAGCATCCCCGCATCTCTTGCAGGTCCCTCCACCACAGGACTGTTAAACTGGGGACTAAGCTTTTAGCATGTTAACCTTTGGGGGACACATTCAAACCATATTAGTAGAATATCACCCAATTTATAAATCTAAAACAGTGATCATTTTAATTGTAATGTGTAAGAGAGAATATACAAAGTATATTACATACAGTAAGAAAATCCAAAAGATGGCATGTAGAAGTACAGTTTTAAATTATTCCAAATAAAGTTTAGAGATAGCAGTTATGGGTGGAGGAGGTTTTTCAAAAAAAATCTTATTTTGGGGGCTGGATCGATGGCTCAACGGTTTCTGTGCTTTCCTGGCAAGCACGAGGACCTGGGTTCAAACCCCAGCACCATGTACACAACTAAGTGTTGGAGCAACTAAGGCCATTTGAAAAACTAAATAAAGTTGTTTCTGTCTTTGTCTCTCTCACTGTCCCTCTCTCTTTAAAAAAAAAAATCTTATTTTTGCTTTCAAAGTTTTTCCTGTATTTATTAGACATATCAATTATTATAAGATGGTTTAAAACCAGAATTAGTGTCTTGAATATGAGATTGAATAAAACCAAATTGTTTATTTCAGTTAAAAGTATAGATTTTCCTATTCTTAGGGACATGCCTACTTTAAATTAATCTTTTCTTTATAATATATGATATTTAACACTAATGATTTATAAATTTTTATTTTTATAGTCATAGTAATGTGAACATTATTATTGATTTAAGCAATGATTTTTTATATAATTGAACTTAGTCTAAGTTGAGACACTAAAGGGTGGGAAGAAAAATTGGGGAGAGTTGATTAAAAAGAGCTAAACCAGCATGGATCGGTGGTTCAGTGGTTACAGCGCTTGCCTGGCATGTGTGAGTACTCAAGTTCAAACCCCAGCACCACATACACAACAAAGTGTCTGAGCAACAAAAGCCACATGAAAAACTAAATAACAAAAATCGTTTCTACCTCTCTCTCTCTCTCACTGTCCTCCTCTCTTTAAAAAAAAAAAAAAAAAAAGAGTTAAGCCCTCAGATATCATAACCAAAAAACAAAAGTTAATTTCTACAGTTTGTGATCTGATAATATGGATATAAGTATATGATAAATACATAGAAGAAAATAATGAAACACCTGAAAAGCATAAACAGTTATTTATGCAAGATAGACTTGTTTGACAGAGATGATTGGAGCAATAACTATTTTGTTTCACTGTAGGTATTTTAAGATTTTTTAATTTTTTATTAGTGCATTATGATTACACATGATAGTCGGATTCATTTGTGAAATATTCATGCATGCACATAACATGATTTAATCAATTTAGACTCCCCTTTCCTGTCCTCCTTCCTTCCCCTGATCCTCATCCTCCACTCTACTGGTCTCCTTTCTATTTTATGAGGTCCCTTCCTTTTTTCTTGTTTTTTTTTCATTTATTAATAATAGTTAAACTTAACATTAGGATTTATTTTGATGTAATTATAAATGTATGGAGGATAGTTTGTTCCAATTAATTCCCCAATTAATTAACCCTTACCCTCACCTTCCTCTCTACCCCTGTTCCCTTTTCTCTGCTCCACTGATCTTTTATTTATTTACATTTTTCAAAAAAATATAGTGTCTTAGGCCGGAGTGGTGGCTCAACAGTTAAAAGAGTGCTTGCTCAGCATGTGCAAGGACCCAGGTTCAAATTCCAGCACCACCTATACAACAAGTGTCAGAAAAACAAAGGCCAGATGAAAAAATGAATAAAATTGATTCCCTTTCTCTCTCTCTCCCTTTCTCTCTAAAGGAAAAAAAATAGTGTCTTGTGGGTATACATAATGATGTGTTTCACTATAGTGTCTTATATATGGGCATTGCAAAGTTAGGTCAGATTCATTCTGCTCTTTTTCCCTTATCCCGTCCATCCTCCCTTCACCTCAGTCCCCTTTCTGTACTCTCCTGATCTTTTATTTTGATGAAATCCCCCCATTACTTTGGTCTTTGTCTCTTCTCCCCTTTAATTTTGGACTAGCTTCCACATATCAGAAAATATTCTACCTTGACTTTGTGTCTTACTTCACTTAGCATGATAATCTCCAGTTCCATCTATTTACCAGCAAATGATATAATTTCATTCTATTTCATGCGTTTCATTCTTTTTCATGGATGAGTAATACTATGAGGTCCCTTCTTAAAGTTTTTTTTCTAACATTCACATATGAAAGAATATACAACCCTTGACTTTTTGAGTATGGCTTATTTCACTCTGCCTGATGGTCTCTAGTTCCATTCATAATATTTCATTTTTGAAAAAAACATTTTTTTCACAGTGCTGGGGGAACCCAGTGCCTTATACATGCCATGCAAGCACTGTGCAACACTGTAATTCATCCTCAATCCTGAACAATTTTTAGTCAAAGATGTCTTCCTGATTTTAAAGTATTTATATTAATTTATTGAAAATGTTTAATGAGAGTTTCCATACTATATAGTGTGATACAAAAAAAGAGAGGATGAGAAACTCAACATCTACTGAGGAGATATATGTACCAAAAATTTCAGATAAAATTAGATGAATGCTATTATAGATTTATGTACAAGGCAAAATGAAGGATAGGAAAGCAGTGCAAATGACTTAACCATGAAGATGTGAGTCTGTTAGGAGCAAGACTGAAGAGGCATGCTGAACATTTGGCACAAATTTTAGAGATGAGAAAATGCAGGTGTTTATCCCAGTTAATGAAGTCATCTTGTGACATTCTTAAATTGAAATGCATTGAAATTGGTGTACAAAGGAGTTATCTCAGGTACTGCTTATTGAAAGCAACTCTGAATACTTGAATGCTGTTCTAGGTTAGACCCAAGTATTTTTAAACTTTAAAAAAAAGGCAGCATTTGGGGGAACAGGATATAGGAGTTAGATGTTCACTACATATTGGTATTAATTTTTTGCAGAGGAGAAAGAATATAAATTTTCTAGCTTATTTTTAAACAGCAATGAACTTAGAAACAGTGGCTTTAAAATAGATTTCATTTCTGCCTTCCCTGTTTTGCTGGCATTGGATACAATGAGAGGGAGCACCCTTCTTGCTTCAGGAGTAGCCAAGGCTGCCCTTCACAGTTATGTGATGGGCTTGTTAGATGGTAATTGCAGCCTATTCTGTTCCACAGAGAAGAGGAAAGTATGATCCACTGCTGTGTTGTTTGTGTACCTCAAATATCCCTGCCTTGTGATGAGGGAAAGGACAGCTGCCCAATGTCAGGGCAGAATATATTTGCTCTTGCTGCTGCTATCCTGAGAAACTAGGTCTTTTCTTAGAATTGATAAATCAGAGAATAATCCTGCGGCCTAATAGAGACTTTTGAACCTAAAGGCTAACAGTTTGTTCCTCTATTTACACATTTTGTTAGCTCCTATATATCAGGGGAGTCCCTGTAAATTACAAAATCTTAAATATTACAGATTCTCATGGGAAGTTAGTTTCATAGAGATAAATAACTTTGGGGGTGCACTTATATTTTTTGTTTTGTAATTATATAAACATTGAAATCTCTGCTTTAGGAACACGATTACATAGAATGAGGTGAAAGTTTCTTAACTAATATTTTTTATCAGACATCCATATTACCCAAATGGCAACCTAAATAATAATGCTTTAGAAAGTTTGTTCATTGTTTTTTATTATAGCCTCTTGGGGCAAAATGATTTATTTACATGTTATTTAAAGTTTCTGTTCATATTAATTGTCCTGTTCCCTAACTGAGGTGCTCAGAACTAATAATCAGTAGGCTTTTCTATTTAATGCTGGAAGAACAAGCTGCTTATGATGACCCAACAGAGACATGAGGAAGGTTTGTGAAAGGGGTGTATTCATGCAGCTCTAATCCTTGTTTTCAGAAAGGCAGTATCTTTAAGTGTTCTCTAATTAGTGAATAGATATGGTTTTAAATTCTTGTAGACACATCTTTCATAGGACAGAGAAGATTTGCCTGGCCTGTTTAAATCTTTATTTATGTTTATGTAAATGAAACTTTTTAAATTTTTCATTGGTGCATTATAATTCTATGTAATAGTGGGATTCATTGTGACATATTGATACTTGCACATAATGTGATCAGTTTCATTCCCCGATTCCTCCCCTTTCTGTTGCATAAATGAAGTTTTAACATGAACTTTTAAACAATAGGAAATAATAACAATAATTTTAAAATATAATCACTACCAGTTTATTTGTATGATTTATAATATTTCTTTTTGATCTCATAATCAGAAACTTAATGATATATATCATAAAACAGTGTCTACAAAATAAAATGTTTTCCTTTTTTGTTTTCTTGCTTCCTTGTTTGTTTTGCTGATCTCCTTGTATATATGAAATGTTTACTGCTCAGAGATAAATTCTTTTTGGGTTTGGTAAAATTGCTTCTATCAGTCACCAAGGAAATATAAGCTAGGGAACAAGACATTGATATTTAGGCATACCAAGAGAAAATATATTGCTTCAGTGAACTGAATATAAAACATGATCAGTGAAAACACCTGGAAATCAAAAAGAACAGATTTTAGTTATGCTTCTCTTTTTCAAAGAACTTAAGTGCTTAGCTATTATTGTTAGTTCTAGAGAAGTGAGTTGGCAGTGACATTTGAAATATGATAAATAAAAGCATACAGAATGTTTGCTTCTACTTTTAGCACTTGTCTGATTCCTTCTCCAGAAATTGCATAATGGAAAGTACCATAGAGTTAATGCAACTCTAATACATCAACCTTACTTGTTGTAATAAATGTATTCTCTATTACTGTGTAATGATAAAGCCATGGTTATTGAAACTGCCAAAGTTATTGAAAGAGCTGGATAGGAGCTTTCTGCCGTTATCACCTGTATTATTAATTGGAGATAATTACTGCAGAGCAGCTGGCTGTTGGTTTTAGGGAGCATCAATTGTTCTTCTCACCCAGCTGTTAACTAATAAGGATAGTCAACACATCTGTTTCAACAGCTGGTAATTAACAAAAGCCTAATTGCTGCAACTCTTTTAACATCCAATCTGTGAAAAAGACAGGGATGTAGAAGAATATTATTTACTTTGTGCTTTGCACTTTCTGAGACCAGTTTCTCTTTTTTCTCTCTCCCCCCACTTTTTTTTTTTCTTACTTTGAACACCACTGCCTTTGTATGAAGCATTGAATGGCAGGAGAACACAATATGGTAATCCAGAGCTTAACTTTTTCAGATCTTTGTTGGTGTTTCTTATTGCAACATTTCTTTGCTAACTTGCAAGATAAAATGGATCAAAAGCATTTTGAGTAGTTCCATAGAACAGTTAAAATCCGCAGCAGTGTGCCCTAGGCTGTGTTGCTGCTGTCTAAAGCATCCAAAAGGAAACAGGGAATTCTTTTTTCTTATGCTTTTCACATGCTTAGGCACAACTCCCAAATAATTTCCACATTCAACTCTACAATTTTTGTTTAAATTTCTGCATATGTTGATTAACGTGAATGAAGTGAGGTGTAGCAAGTCTCTTTGGTAAAAAAAAAAAAAACAAAAAACAAAAAAAAAAACTTGGCTATCATCTCTGTAAAAGTTTAGCTTACTTATTTTAACGTCTGTATGTCAACTTAAAGTATTTAAGAATACTTTTAGCATATTTACTAAATCTTTTTGATCTCTTTTTTAAAAATGTGATTTGGTCTTTTTAAATAGTCACCTTTAATTCATGTAACTGTTTACATATTATTGATTTTTATAATAAATGAATAAGAAATTTATGGGTTTGTACTTAAAACACCTGAATAAAATTTTTTCACAAATGAAAGACGTAAATTATAACTTTATGTGAATACTTTCAGTACTTTTAATTGTGAGCTATTTCAGTCAAAATATTTCATACAGCCTTGATTATAGAATTTTTTGTTTATGCTATCCATAATTACAATTAATGTGTACATGTCAAAATTTGCTTGTCTCCCATTTTAAAATTGGTGTGTAAAATATGATTGATTAAAATATTTTCCTTTGTTCAAGAATATGTTTTTTTCAGTTATAGCTTTTTTTTAGTAGTTATTTTCATAGTCTTATATTTTCTTTGAAGGCTATACACATAAAATCTTTTTGATAGATGAAAAATGTGCTTATTAATTAGAAATCACATAATCATACTGATTTTGCTTTCAACTCATTCATAAAATTTTATAATAATGTTTCATTTAATTTGATCAACAATAATTATGGTACTTATTTAATATGAGCATCTGAAAAATTCTTAGCTGAAATGGTGTCATGTTTACTTGATTAAACTTGTTTCACTAACTTTTTAGTTGGCAATATATCTATTCAAGCAGTACTTAAATTGATGTTGAAAGGAATAGAAGAAATTCTACCCAAGTGCTTGCCATGGACTGAATTGCAGATTGCATAATTTCAAAATTTCTTGCTGGCAAGACAAATTTAGTTCAGCAGGTGTTCAGGTGATGAAGTGTACCATAGATGGAATGAAAAAACATACACAATCCTGAACAAATAAACAAAATACTGTTGGCTAAAATTATAACTAAATACAAGGGCACTGCCATGTAGAGAAACGTTTACGACTCAAGTGTAAAGGAGGGGAATATTGTCACTTTGGGAAATGTTTGCTTCTTGAGTTTAAATAAGAATTTAATTTTCTCTGTGTGCTCATGTTCTTAGATAGTACCAGAGAGCTTAGTGAAAGGAATGTGTCCTGCCATGGGAGAGTGGGCTTTTTTGAGGAACCCGCATGCTAAGCATGCTCTCTACCACTGAGCTATACACCCAGCCTAGGAACATTGATACATTAAGTGTTTTCTTGCTTATAATTTTTTTTCTTTTCTTGAAGAAATGGCCTCAAGAACATGGGTAAGGTATGACAAATAGAAATTCCATAATTTAATATATATAAATACTACATAATTAGCCTGTTTTTTAGATGTTAAAAGTGGCAAGTCTCATCAAATGAAGAATAGAATATTAGTGAGGCCAGTATGGTAGTCAGTGGTTTTGTATACATGAGTAAGTGACTTTTAGAAGTGTAGAAAATGTCTGGGGCCAGACATTTAACTGACACCTAACTAGCAACAAATTGAAAGCCATGGCAGTATTTTTTTTTTTTAGATAGAGTTTATGCAACTTAGAAGATACAAGGAAAAGATGAAGACTGCACAGTCTGAATTCATGAACAAAGAAATGATTCAAGACAAAGATTTCAAATTATTTTTGGCTTAACAAGAAGCAAACTACCCATCTGAAGAGGGTGATATCTACAATATATAAGTGACTCCAAAAACTCAATAGTAAAAAAAAAAAGCCAATTTTAAAATAGGCAATAGACTTAAATAGACTTTCTTAAAAGAAGACATACAAAGGGCCAGTAGATGCATAAAAAATTGCTCAGTGTTACTAATAAACAGAGAAATGCAAATGAAAAGCCACAATGAGAGATTACCTTACATCATTAAAAATGGCCACTGTCCAGGGAACTGAGATGGAGTAAATCAAATTCCATGCAGGTATGATTTTTGTCAAAATGAACTCAACTATTATATATAACTATAATGCACTAATAAAATAAAAATAAATAAGTGCATACAAAAAAGAATGACTGTTATTGAAAATACTGAAGAAACTAAGTGTTGGAAATAATGTGGAATGTCTTCTTTCATCACTTTGAATTTGCCCCCCTATTGCCCCTGGCCCATATGTTTTCTTATTTGAAATCTGCTGTTAATCTTATTGAAGATTCTTTTTACATGATGAGTCATTTATCATTTACTGCTTTCAAAATTTATTTTCTTTGGTAACATGTATTTAGTGTTTTGAAAAAGCTAAAAAGTTGCTTTGGGTGGGAATAAGTCCTCTATAAAGGGTTAGTTGTAGCCTATTGGATTAAACAGTATCAGCAGTATCAGGAGAACCACATTCAGGATTTGTGGTCAAATAGGATGTGTTCAGATTGCGAATTACAACTGGGAAGCCTGATAGATTTATAAATGGAATACTAAAATAGTGATGTCTGAATTTAGAGCATTAAGAGCTGGAGCAGCAGCTTGGTGGTTACGGCGCTTGCCTGGAATGCTTAAGTCACGAGTTCAAACCCCGCACCATGTACACAACGAAGTGCCCTAGGAAGAAAGTCACATGAAAAACTAAATGAAAATTGTTTTTCTCTCTTCTCTCTTACTGTGCCCTCTTTCTTAAAAAAAAAAAAAATTAGAACATCAGGTCAAATGGAGTCATAGAACTGGATAATTAGGCCTGTGTCTTCATTTGGCAGTAGATCACAGAAGCCTGGTTAAAGTGTCTATAAATCCACACAAAATAGGAATGACCAGGAGAAACTGAATACAGGTGAACAAACATGTCTGGATTCACGATTAAACCAAGTACTGGAAAACAAGCACAGAATGGAATTCAGGTTAGCACTAAAACTGATGTCTTAAAAACTAGAATAAACTTGCAAAACAAGCACAACAAAGACATTGAATCTTGACTAGATCAGTGCAGATGGGTTTTTTCTATCTTTCCTAAAATATGAGTAAATGGATACTTAGAAACTTTTGCAAACCCGTAGACCCCCCAAAAGGAGACAGTTGTGGTAGAGAAAAATCTTTATCATTATCCTTAAAATTAAGTTATATCAATTACTAATAGATCTGAGAAACTATAACATTACCTTTTCCCCAACAGTCTATAAAATTAAGGGGAACACTACAGGTGTCCTTTTGTCACTAAAAGGATTAACATTCCAAAACCATATATGTGCCTCCAACAATGATCTCAGTGCCATGTTAAAGTAAGCCACTTGAGTTAGAAAAAGCAACTCTTATATGAAGTGGTTTATATAAAATGATGTAATATGATTTATTGATAACAATTAACCCCATACTTTAAAAGCACCAAATTTTGCCTAGTGTTTATAGCATAGTTGTTAAGAAGAAGGTCTTTGGAGCCAGACTGAGTTCAAATTTTCCCTCTACTGATCATTAGCTGGAAGACATTTAGTAAGTTACTTAGCATTTTCCTCTTCTGTAAAATGGGAATAGTAATAAGAACTTCCACAATGATATATTGTAATAAATAAGTAAATGAGTGTATCTAATACACTTAGGAAAAATTCCTGGCCAGTAGTTTTTGTATTAAGTGTATGTATACAATTATAAATTTGTAATGTAAATTATAGTACTGTATTCTACTTGGGAAAAAGACTAGGATTTGTTTATAGGTTCTGCTTCTTGTTAATAGACAATCTATGCAGTTAATAATCTGTATGTTATTTTCCTTCTAAAATTATCAAAGTTTTCAAGCTTCTACTGTCTCAAATAACATATTATAGTTTAAGACTTCTGTAACTCTTATATCACTAAACATATTCTAATTATCATTGTAAGTGATGATACTGGTATTGATGAGCACCCTCCAGCTTAAATGATACATGATGAAATATACCCCCTAAAATCAAGCCTTCAAAGTATTTTCTATTTTTAAAGATGATCAAAGAAATCCCATAAACATGTTAAAAGGAACTTCTTGAGAAATATCACATTTTCATAATAAGTTTTAGGAAGGAAAATTACATTATCTATGACCTAGAACAAGATGTGTATTTGTTACCTAGATCAGTAGAGGCTTTTGTGTGTGTGTGTGTGTGTGTGTGTGTGTGTGTGTGTTAAAGACACATAAAATCATGAGGAAAACCATAAACACCAAGACCTCACCAGGGATTTGGACACCTTTCAGTCTGAATGAAAAGGTTTTTAAGGATGCAAGACATATCTACACTGGATTTTGATTTTTCTGCACTTATTGTGCCAGAGATTTTATTGGTTCCTCATCTGCTGAGTCAAGTTGGTAATTCAGCTGTGTTTTGTTTTCCTATTATTTACATGCTAATCACATATTAGAGTACTTAACTATGTGTCAGGCACTGGTTCAAGTATTTTACATATTTCATCTCACTTTTTCCTACTATCAGCCCTCTAAGATATAGAGCACTATTAACTCCATTTTGTAGGTAAAGATAATGAGGCACTTAAAGCTTTGGTAACTTTGTTGGATTGATGGTTTGTAAGTGGTGGAGCTTGAATGGGCTCTCACCCATTCGTGTTCCATAGACTGCTATGTTTCTGGTGAACTCTGGGTCCCCATTTCTCTTATCTGTGGCTCCTGTTCACTGCTTCTGAATTAGTTTTCGTCTATTAATGTTTTGTTTTCTGCTTTTACCTCAAGCCCTTATCATCCCTTTCTCGTGTCAGACTACCTTCTAGGTCCCTGGGCAGAGTATATATGAATATTTTTGGGTGAAGAACCTGATCAACTCTGGTGTGATAAATTAGAAGTCATGATGTAAGGATAAAATGTAACAACTTCTAAGGAATTAACCCTAGGGAGCATTACACTTTGGTGAGCAAGCCAAGTCTTCTCTGAAAGAGACATATAACTGAAATCTGGTCATTTCTACCCTTTTGATAATAGCTTTTAATTTTTAAGTTATGTTTTTGCATGATTTTTTCTACTAAGTTCTTAATTCACTTGTCAGGTTTAAAACTTAAATTCTAGGATGACTTATATTGCTTGAGCAGTTGTCTAGACATATTCTTTAAAGATATCTAATTAGATATCTTATAGATGTATTTCATAGTATTGTACAGTCTTATAATTTGTAGCTGCTCTAAAATAATTCTATTAAAACAATTAATATTAAATTATGCTTTATTGAAATGTGTATATGACAAAATAAGCAATGTTTTCTGGATACATGTGTTTAGTTCCAACTTTCTTTCTGATTAGCTGTGAAACCCTGGATAATTTACAAATTTTTTCCTAAACATGTTGTATTAGCAACAATTTCCTCATCTATAAAAGTAGGGGACTAGATTACCTCTAAAATCTTTTCCATGTCTAAAATTATTTTGGTCTGGGATATAATTTGTACTGTATGTTTCTTTATTTAGCAGATATCACACATACCATCATTTGCTTTTGCTCTATCATTAAAAAAATAGATATCCATTAATGGTCTTGGAGTAACCAAAGGAAGGCTTAACTATATCAGATTATAACTATTAAAAACACATTTAAACTAAACAAGATTTGAAAGCCAGATAATAGTAGTTTATCCATAGTGCCTATGATCTGTAGTGTTCAATAATGTGAACAATGTAATCTTTTCTGTGTTATTCTGAGCTACTAGATAAACTCTAAGGAAACAATGTATTTCATTTCTAATACAGTACCAGTGCAAATAGCTATCCTATTAAGATGACTACTCAAGATACGCATACAATGGGACTTTTAACTACTGTGAGACTAACCTACTAGTTAACCAATAATTTTTCAATCACTTCAGCTTTAGTAAAAGTACTGAAGATGGAAAACATTCTGTGAACCTGCATCATTGTCAATAACTCTGTTACCTAATGATGATTTGCTTCTATTGTTTCACCTGGAGATATTGCAGTGTTATACAGTGATATAAAGGGAAATTATGTGTTTTGGGACCAAACAGGCCTGATTTTGCATTTTAGTGCACCAGTCATTAGCTGTGTTATAAGTTTCATGAACCCATTTTATCACCAATAAAATAACAATAATGGGAATTATCTCATAGGTTATTTTGATAGAGTATGACATATTTCAAGAACTTGATACAATACCCAACCTATAAGTAGGCATTCAATAGGAGACATTGGTATTAGATAATCATAAATGCGTTTAACTTATTTCAGTGTTGGTACCAGGTTCAATGATTTTTTTATGAATATATAAACACACATTTATCATAGAACTCAGCACTTCCAATTCTAGGTATTTATCAAAACAAAGGGGGCAGGCATATTTATGCAAAATGACCTATGTGCAGATATTTATAACCTCTTTATAATAATTGTCCAAAATGGGAAAAATCCAAATATCACTCATACTGTGTTTCATCAACACAAAATAATGTTGCTCAATGATATGAGGAATCAACTACTGATGCATGATAAATAAATCTCAAAAGCATTATATTAAGTAAAGGAAGCCAGACTCAAAGGCTGAATCACATTTATATAACATGCTAGAAAAAAAGAACTGTAGGAATAAAAATCACATTTTTGGTTGTCAAAAGCAGAAAACTTTTTGTATTTCCATAACAAGCGTACCTAAAATTATGATTATATATAGAAATCCTGACTTACTGTAGACTGCTCAAAAATATACTTTAAGTAATTTTATCAAAATTTCAATTAGAGTACATAGAGATTCTAAAGAGTATAGTATAAAGGGAAATATAGAAAATTTATTCCTATATTAGAGAAACAAAGAATCAAAGAAAAATTATGCCTAATGAAAACCATGAGGTAATACATAAAAATAAGTCCAAATATATCTGTAATCACAGTATACATACAAACACTATAGAAAAAAGATATATGTGTCAGTATGAATAACTGACCAAAAAAGCAATTGTCTTGAATATATAAGATATATTATCTATAAGGACATAACTCTGTTAATGAAAGTCTAAAATATTCTTGAAAATGATGAACCCCAATTCATGGAGGTGTTTTACTTTGGGGCTAGGAGGGAAGGAAGTGGATGTGACTGGTGTGTGAGTATGTAGGATAAGATGATGGATTTCTTTTTTAAATCTGAAGCAAAATGGTAAATTTTTTAAAATTTTAAAGCAAGATTTATAATAATGTAAAAAATTCTATAAATTTTTCAGTTTTTTAAACAGATGTATTTATTTGCAAATATAAAATATGGAAGTTTTTATTTATATGTGTATAAACTATATCTTCAAGGATATACAAAAGAAGGTAACTGGTAATCTTTGTAGAGGGAATATGTAGAAATGAAGGCTTGAAGTGGGAAACTTACTTTACATTGCATTTTTTCTTACATTGAGTTTCATTAGTTTTACTTAGTGCCTTAATTTATGTGAGTACATGCATGGATGACAGCATACAGTTCTTGTAGAAGGAATTGCCACAAAAAAAAAAAAATGTGACTAGGATGCTCAAAAACCAGGGAAAATATCTTGTCTGCTAATTTCCTTAATTTTTTATATAAATTTTTACCTATAGTATGATGGAATTATATATTAATTATGAATCTAGGAAATACAATAGAAATAAATAGCACTTTTAAATTAATATGTTTTTATGCTGCCTGTAATGGACATCCAATTCAAACTTTATTGGCGTGCCCCTTCCCACTAAACAAAAAGGATTTACCTTACCCAGGAAGTATAAGAAGTAGATCTGGATCTGTCTTCTTGCATACATAGCTCCAAGAGTACAAATGATGTCATTAAGATTCAGTTTTCATTTGGAGATAATGGGATGGAGTACTCTAATAGGACAACCTTGATCTTCTATCCAAGGTGATGGCAGATGAAGTTCATCCCAGCTGTTACTTCTGAATAGAAGCACAGTGTCATAGGGTAAGGGTATTTCCCCCAAAAAAGACATCATAGCCAGATAAGCATATATCTGATAAATTAAATTAAGAGGATATCAAGTCCCAAAGTTTATAGTAGCTTTGAACATAGTCACCAGGATATAGGTAGAAAATAAACACTGGGAATTAAGAAATTGAGTTGTTTAGGAAGCAGTGCTATATCTTCATTGCCAACTAAATATGGGAGTGAACGTGAAATATTTCTGTAAGATTGAGAATTTCAAGTTCTCACAATACCATTTTCATTATGGAAATTTCTAGGCAAAGATCTACATTTTGGTATTCTCCTACAAGAACATTGCTGCTTTTTTAAAAAATTCTTTTGCAGAGGTACCAGTGGGGGAAAGTCAGAATAAGCATCTAAAGTATTTAACATTGGTATATGTTTATTTTTCAAATTTTCTGTTTCCTAACTCTAGTATCTTATATTCCTTAAATACATGCAACAGGATATCTGAAGTTTCTTTACGTTGAATGCAGTGTGACCTTTTTTGTGTCATTCTTCTTAACTTAACATTAGTCATAGTCTATATCTGGTGCCTTCCAGCTTATCATTTCAATCATACTTTATGGTGCAATGAAAATTGTCGAAGTGGCCACGAATGTTGCCTTACGCCTATACTCTCAGTGACTTGGGAGTCTGAGTCAGAAGGCTCACATGTTCAAGGCCAGCCTCAGCAATTAAGGAGACCTTTCTCAAAGGGGCTGGGGATGTGGTTTAGTGGTTAAGCACTTCTGGGTTCAATCCCTAGTACGCCCCCCCAAAAAAGGCAAATTAGTTAATTGTTGATATCAAAAAACCAATCACTTTTTTATTTTAAAAGCTTTTTCCTTATTTGTGAGAATGTTTCATCTATAGTTATGTAATACAACATATTAAAGCAAGCATTCAAGCATCTTAAATTTAATTACAAAGAAACTGTTTGAATTTATTAGCCCAAATGGAGAACAAATTAATATCTTGTGCCTAAACTCTATATGCAAAGATACAAACTGTTGCACATTTTTATAATTCTCTAGTATTAAATAGAAAATTGGCATTATTTAATGTTCACTTTCATTACACTAATTGATTTTTCTATAATTTGGATTTTATTATTTTTCTTATGACTATTCTTATGTAAGAAAATAAATCAAGTGAAATCATAATGGATTCAGCAAAATTGTGGAACTCCACCTTGAAACTTTCAGTTACTTTTAATTATTGGCATTGGTGTAGTTTGTTAGGTTTGTGAAAATTTGCTCTGGATTATTTGTCAGACACCATTTAAAATAAAAGACTGATTTCACACAAATTAAATTTTGACTGAACAAGTTAATTTTAAAAGTTATGCTGAAAACGCTTTTTAACATTTCTCAAAATCCAATAGGAATGCTGTTGAAAATGCAGCAAAACATTTTGAAATTCTTACTTTGAACCCTATCAAAAACAGTCTAGGTAAAATAATGAATTATGCATTTTAAAAACCTGAAGTTTTCATCATAATAAAATGACAACTATTTGAGCAGTTACATATTTAACCTGATTCATTATGCAATGTATACATGTATTAAATATCATTACTCCATTACAATTTTGTGTTTCTATGTTATCAGTTAAAAATAATTTAAAATTTCTGTCATTCAAAGTGGTTGACATTTGCCTTTTAGGGATTTTTTTCCCTCTAAAGAAAGGGAATTGAAAAGGTTAAATTATATCTGTAAGAATCAGGTTGTAGTCTTGAGTACTTTTTTCACATTAAATATCAAAGATGGCTTGGCAACATATTTAGAATTTTCTGAGCATTACTATTAATAAAGTTAAAAGAAAATCTAATGTGATCAGGCAGTGGAGCCACATTCAATTTGTATGTGAAACATCCACTATGCTTATCTCTACTCTAGATATTGCTCTGAACCCATGTTCCACATTCTGAATTCTATGTATAAAGTTAAACATTGTAGAAGGGCATATATCTGATGATACAGATAAAATAAGGTTGAAGTTTAGTAATAAGCAAAGTTCAGAATTTAATATGTTCGTGCTTTTAGTATTTCTGCTATTAATACATTTGGACCATTTTGTGTGAAATTGAGACATTAATAAAAATATTGATATATTTTTCAGCTACCAAAAATGTAAGACCGCTATTCATATTGTACTACTCTGTTTTAACACTGCAAAATTAATATTGAAGTTTTAAAAAATATTAACCTCTTGCAGGCAAAGTTGTTATCAATGCAACAAGCCAGAGAAGCTGCAGTTGAACAGTACAAAAAACTGGATGAAGAAATCCAGACACTACGAGTTTACTACAGGTAAAATTCTTTTTAGCTTGGGCTTAAGTAAATATTTTCTGGGAAATGTTTCTACTTAATTTCACAATAGTGAATGAAAAAAATACCTGAATAAAAGTAAACATTAGGCATTTAAAGCATTTTTGTAACTTTAAAATTATTTAGCCATAAAATATTCATTATTCTACCTCTTTTCCTCCTTGCTTTTGGTAAACCTTAAATTTAAACTCCTATCAATATCATAAAATTTACATAACTCATCATTTGATGTCTATATGAAACCTTGTTAGCTATTTTCCCATCTAAATGCCACCTCTAAAGTGATACATATTTTTAAATAGTATATTATATGAGCAGCAGTCATAATAACCTTTCACCTTTTATAGTATGCTTATGAGAAGTTTCTAAAGAAATGTATGTAGATAATTTTTAACATACTTAATTAGTTTATGTTTCAGGAGTAGTTGTGAAATTAATTCAATAGGTCAAAACTGGCATTTTTATTGAAAAGAAATAGAATAGAAAATGTCAGATTATATCGCTTGTAGTAAGGGTAAATGCTGTTTTGTTATATATTTGTTTCAGTTTTGTATTGTATATGTGAAGAGAGGAATAAGATTATATATTGGGCTAAATGGAAAATATGTGTCTCCTCACAATGCATCATGCCTTAGGAAAAACGTTTGAAAATACTTTCTGTCTGTAACATGGAGTATTGCAGAGGAAATATGAAAACAGGGCGTGGATGAAGAGGGGTGACCCTAGAGTAGGATCAGCCTTTACTTACTTTGTAAATATCCATGTACACATGAATATATATAACAACGATTCCCTCCAAAATGTAAGACTATGTTGAACAAATAAAAGAAAATACTTTCTGATGCCCTGTATTTTGTATATTACTAATTTTTGAATAACCTCAGGTCTGAAATGTGAGAATTCACCAACCGAAGCAATATTGACAGGTTGTTAAATAAAAAAAATAGAATTAAATGAAAATTAGCTTTACTGCAATGCAATTATGAAGTTTTTATGTCATCATATATCTCTTATATCATTACAAATGCATTAAATACCTAACTCTAGTAGCACATCTAATAACTAATTTCAAACTAACGACTGTGAATGCAAATACTGAAGTGTGACATGAAAACACCAGTGATTTCCATAGTTTCACACTCTCACAAACAGCTAATACTACTATTGTACTTTGTTACCTGTGTTTATAATTGCAGGAAACACTCTACTTCTATGAGAATTAGTTAAAATAAAAATTTAGTTTTTTCCCATCCCCAAGTTAAGAATCTCTGCTTTGGAGCAGTGTCAATGACATCTGCAGTAATTGGTTGTTACAGATTGAATTGTATGCTGTACTCCTAACCTCCAGTAATTCCTAATGTTTTGAAAACTCATTTTTAAATCTAATCACTACAGAGCAATCAAGTTAAAATGAAATCATTAGGATAAACCCTAATCTAATATGACTGGTGTGCTTTTTAAAAAAAAGGGAAATTTGGGGCTGGAGCTGTGGCTCAGCAGTTGCAGTGCTTGCCTGGCATGCACAGGATGCAGGTTAGAACTCCTGTACCACGTACACAACCAAGTGTCAGAGCAATGAATGCCACATTAAAAACTAACAATAAAATTTATAATTTATTCTTTCTCTCTCACACTGTCCTTCTTTTAAAAAAAAAAAAAGTAGGGGTAGGAATTTGGCAGCACATGGTAGCTCATACCTGAAGTCCTAGCTTTTGTGGAGGCTGAGGCAGGAGAGTCTCAAGTTTGAGACCAGCCTTAGCAACTTAGCATGACCCTGTCTCAAAAATAAAATCAAAAGGGCTGGGGATATAATTCAGTGGTAGAATGCTCCAGGCTCAATACACAGTACCAAAAAAGGGGACATGTGGGGGAGTCTGGCAGAGAGAGAGATATGCACAAAGGAAGCAATTTTAAGACCGGTGAAGAGAAGATAGCCATATGACTGGATTGATGCATCTACAAGTCAAGAAATGCTAACGATTACCAGCAAACTCTAAACACTAAGAGAGACAAAGGATTTCCCTTTTATATCCCTGCTGATACCTGATTTTAGGCCAGTGTGTCCAGAATTGTGTGACATAAAATTTCTACTACATTAAGCTATCCAATCAGTGATACTTTGTTACAGTAGCCTTGGAAACAAGAATACAGTTATCAGACACCAAATACATTTAGTTCCTCGCTGACTGGGAAATCATTTGTTTTTGTAGTTACCATCAGTGTCTGTAGATGAGTATGCTGGTAGACAGGTAGGCAAACTCTGATAATGAATGAACATAGCTTACCGATCCACCTTTTTTTAACTGTAGAATGGATATTATAGTCTTGTCTCTCTTTACAACAGTGATTCTCAACTGTTAACTAGTTTTACTATTAGAATCATCTGAGGAACCTCTAAAAATCCTGATGCCCTACCCAACCCAGTCTTATTACACCAGTTATCAGTATGTTTTAAAGCTTCTAGAAATTCCATGTGCAGCCAAGTTTGAGAGCTGATGTTTCACAGCACATTTGTTAGCTGCATTAAATTAGGGTCCCTCCTTAGTAAAATATTAAAAGGAGAAAATATTAACCATTTATTAGGACTTCTGAGCCAGACATGGTGATGCACACCTATAATCCTACTCAGGAGGACAAGGCCAGCCTGTATAGCTTTGCAAGACCTTTTCTCAAATTAAATAAAAGCAGTGGACATAACTCAGTGGTAGAGCACCCCTGGGTTCAATCCCCATTTATCACCCCCCAGAAATAAAGTCTTAAATTATCACTGTGATTTGTGCCTGTGATGTTATAGTGTAGTAGATTCATTCTGTTGATATAAAAAGTTTTTATGGAAACTTCTTCTGCTACTCTTCTGAGACAGGACAGCAGGTGCTGTGTTGACGAGGTAACATTGTCCAAGAATTTTAAGAGGTGTATGATGATCTTGCATGAACTAACATTACCTCCTAAAAAATAAACTAAACTCAGCTGCCAGTTCTTAGGTTTCCTTTTCTTTGCTGAATTACATAAGATTAGTCGATTATTTTGAAAGTTATGAAGCTAAAGTATTTATTTTCATAGGACTTTTTAAAAAATCTACATGAATAAGATTTCTTCTAAATAGAGTTAGCAATTATTGGCTTAAAAATGTTACAAAAGTACCATTCTGATTGCTACTTTTAAAAAGTGGAAAAGATACTGAGATTTGCAGTTAGCCACACACTATATTGCCTTATATAAAAGAACTTCACCTAGACCATTCCAAATTCTTAAAATTGATAATAGCAATCCATACTTTACAGGGTTAAGTATATATGGCTCTTAGCACAGCATTTGGCATATTGGTAGTACTCACCGAATGTTAAGATGAATTTTTTAAAGGAATTCAATGAATTAGATAATTAATGAGTTTGAAATCACTAAAACTATGGAAAGATTTCCAAAAAGAAAAGTCAAATATTACTAAGTGGCTAAATAAGGTAAGAATTAAAAGTATCCTTTGTGTTTGAAAATTGGTGGTCATTAGTGACTTCCACAAAACTAGTTTCATTAGACTAGTAAATAAATAAAACAGTTCTCAATGAATTGAAAAGAATTAAGAGATAAAGAATTATGGCAATTTTGACACTAGAGTATTCCCTGAAGAAACTTGAGTAAGAAAGACAGTGATGATATTTGAGAAGAAAGGAAGATATGTTAAGGATTTTCCTTTTCTATTTTTGAAAAGTAGCAAATTCTTTAACATGTGTGGCTGAATGAAAGGAGCCAGTAGGATTGCTATGGAACAGACTCAGGAGGAGGTAGGAAGAGAGAGAATTGAGAGTGTCTGCAGAAGAATTCACTTTGAACAGGAGGCTGTCCAACTTGTGATCATAAACACAAGTAAAGAAGATAAGAATAGCTGAGAGTGTAAATAACTCCGAGGCCACAACAAATTTCACTTTTTTTCCTATAAAATAGGGGTTGATGTAATCTGAACATGTGATCAGGAGGCTCTCATAGGAATGACCACTCAAGTTCAGAATAGAAAGAATTAAATATGGGCAAGAGAAAAATACCAGCTTATATACTGGGGATATAGTTCAGTGGTACAGTGCTTTCCTAGCATACACAAGGTACTGGTTTCAGTCCCCAGCACTACAAAAATAATAGGTCATAAATTGAAGTTGAAGGTACACGTATACTGTGGAAAAAAAAAAGAAGTGTCAAGAAACAACAAGTCTTAAGAGATCACAGATTAAATATAATGGGAATAAGAAAATTCAGGACCTTCAGGGACAGGAGGTTATAGTCAGGTAGCAGAACTATTTAAGATCTCAGAAGTGGCCAGCATGATGGTGCACATCTGTAATCCCAGCTATTTGGGAGACTGAGGCAGGAGGATCACAGCTGCAGGCCAGCCTGAGCAACTCAGCAAGGCTGCAAGAAATTGAATGAGACCCTGTCTCAAAATAAAAAATAAATAAACAAATACATTTATATATATAACAGGCTGTGATGGAGCTCAATGGTAACCCTGGGTTCAATAATCCCTGACATTAAAAAAATATCTCAGGGCTGGAGCGGTGGCTCAGTGGTTTTGGCGCTTGCCTGGCAAGCACTAGGACCCAGGTTCAAACCCCAGCACCACGTACACAACTAAGTGTTGGAGCAACAAAGGCCATGTGAAAAACTAAACTAAATAAAGTTATTTCTCTCTTTCTCTGTCTCTCTCACTGTCCCTCTCTCTTTAAAAAAAAAAATCTCAGAATGAAACACTCAGTTGTGAGCAATGATGATGTTTAAGGCATTGCTTTAGAAGTCCATGGTTAATATGAGAAGAGATGAGGGTCACC
The DNA here is from genome assembly GCA_004027875.1 of Aplodontia rufa. NCBI lineage: Eukaryota > Metazoa > Chordata > Mammalia > Rodentia > Aplodontiidae > Aplodontia > Aplodontia rufa. Next base: position 60,799 of record PVKS010004574.1, read on the forward strand.
AAATGTAAATATATTGAATAATAATTTAAATATTGTCCCTAAAATGCTGATAAATGTGAGGTATTCCCTCTAAAGAGTGAAAATTTAAGCTACCTAAAAATAGATAAAATCTTCACATTAAATTTAAGAGTGATGTATATCTATATATAAAAGATGAAACCTGTATATTATGTGATACACAGAAGAATGTATGGTAGACACTCAAGAAAAATACAGGTAAGATAAATTTATCTTCCAGAAAGACTCATATGTCTGTCAAAACAAAAAGATACAGAGAATTCTCATGGATTGCTGATGGGAATGTAAAATTATATAACTGCTAAAGAAAACAATTCGATGGTTTCTAAAGGATCAAAAATAGAATTATCATGTGATCCAGAAATTCCCCTCCTAAGGATATGCTCAAAAGAATGGAAAACAGGATTCAAATAAATACTTGTGTACCAATGTCCACAACAGCATTATTCACAATGGCCAAATGGTAGTAGCAACCCATGTGTCCCATCAGCAAACGAATGGGTAAATAAAATATATATGCATGTTTGTGTGTAAAATGAAATATTCAGACTTAAAAAATGAAATTCTGATACATACTACAGCATGCATGAAACCCAGAAACATTATGCTAAGTGAACTAAGCAACCAAAATACCAATATTGTATGATTCTAGTTATATAAAGTACTTAAAATAGACTAATTCATAGAAAGGATAATAGAAGTTACCAGGGGCAGGGAGGAACAAAAAGTAGAGAATTACTTAATGGGTACAGAGCTTCTGTTTAAGATGAATGAAAACTTTCTGGAAATGAATAGTGGTGATAGTTGTACAACATTTTGAATGTACTTACTGCCACTAAAATATACACTTAAAAGTAGCCAAAATGGTAAATTGTATGTTTATAAGTCATGTGTATAAGTCTAGGAATGGGAGGAATTTTTCCCAAAACAACTGTGTTTAAATTTCCTGGAAGCTCAGATTCTGATTTAATTTTATTTAAATGAACCTAAACAATATTTTTATGTCTTTGAATAGTTGGTGCTTACAAATCCCCATGTGAGATGCAAATAATACATACAGATATTAGATTTTTTCCTCAAAGTTCTCTGTTAATAGAGAAAAATAAAAAGTTTCATTTTTATGTAAAGAAAGCCAAGATTAGTACTGTAATTTTCAGAGATCATTTTCATAGGTAATGGATCATGCCTAGTAAGACTTGAGAAAAACACTTTCAGCTGTTCAAATCAGTTGCACATTTACATAAACATATATATATACACATATATATGCATATGTGTATATATACATGTGTAGTTCATTTAATAAGGTTATTTATAAATAATTAAGAAAATGAGGTATGGGGGCTGGAGCAGTGGCTCAGCAATTAGGGCACTTGCCTAGCATGTACCAGTAGTCGAGTTCAAACCCCAGCACCATGTACACAACAAAGACTTGGAACAATGAAAACTGCATGAAAAACTAAATAAAAAATTGTTTATCTCTCTCTCACTGTCCTTCTCTCTTAAAAAAAAAAAAAAAAGAAAGAAAATGAGGTATGAAAAATACAGCACTTGGACAGTTAGCTGGAGGCATGAGTGAGCCAGTATGCAGCTCACATATTTGAATGCCAGGAAGCAGCAAAAGAGTAACCTTTAAATCTGGCTCTCACCTTTCCATACACAAAGCAAAGGAGAATGAATGCCCAGTTGTTCCTTTTAGGAGCAAATTAAAATATGCTGATGACTTTCCTTCTACCTTGCCTTTATTCATACCATCTAGTGATAGTGTCCTTATTTTTTAAATTTTTTTTTCCAAAAATTCATTTGCTTTTACAGGAATTGATTAAGAGTAGCTGTAAGCATTCCATTTCATTTTTATGGGAATATTGGAATATCTTTTTTTAGTTCTTTTTCTTTCTTTTGAGTTTTAGAAGACTTCAAGCTAATAATAGGAAATGTTGGCCTTTTGTTTCCTTTAACAGAATTAGGGCGCGTGAGGTAGGTGGGAGGATACCAAACTTACCTTTGTAACAGAGAGCTCTTTCATGTAAAGCAAAGAGCTAGCTGAAGAGGGATAACAATATGAAGGTTTAAATACATTTTATTTGTTATAAAAGCACTATCATAAAGTGTTTTTTACAAAAAGAGAAAAGGACAGTGAGAGAGAGAGAGAGAAATAATTTTTTATTTGGTTTTTCATGTGACTTTCATTGCTCCAGACTTGATTGTGTATGTGGTGCTGGGGTTTGAACTTGCCTATTAGCGCATGCCAGGCAAGCACCCTAACCTGAGAGCCACCGCTCCAGCCACTATCATATAGTATGTTGCTATTGCTCTGCCAAATGCCAAATCCATTTGCAACAATTTCATTAGTGTAAATCCAGACAGCTTCATTAAGGAACAGTCTTGCCCACTAAGTCTCAAGTTTTCAATTCTGCAAATATTTCAAGAAAATTGACAGGTGCATTAAAATAAGTTGAAATCATAATTTAGAGCTTATATATATGTCCATATGAACATTATTGTATTATAATTATTGTAATATAATTATATGTTTATTTCATAATTATATTTATATACTATGTTTTAAGTTTTACATGTATACTGTACTTAAGTTTTTATAGGTATTCCATATCTGTGAAAATGGGACAAAATGGGTTAAACTTGTAGGGATTACTTTGTATTTAGTAATGATTTTTTTTCTGTTGTTGTAAACCTGTAGTGCTGCATTCCTAAGTTCAAGAGGCATAATAATAACAAACTCTTTTCTAATCGAGGGAATGCCTATGTTTCAATGTTTGCTGATATTATAGTGCTTCCTTATATTTCCTTTTGCTTAAAGAAAGTGCAAATTAAAATGTTTAGACAAGAATTAGATCCTGTTGTTTAGTGCCAGTAGTAGGATTTAATGTGCTTATTTATCATAACAATATGTTTTAAATTTTTATTCTATCTTGTCTGATTCTGTATGTGAATCTGTAATACCATCCAGAAGCTAGTAAATTATACACTTTAGAGCAAAAATTATTGAATAGGTTATACCATATTTTAAGGTGGTATGTTTTCTATGATTATACTAGTATTTTTAAAAGTTAAATATAATACTTAGGTATTTGGTATAGTAAAAAGTGGGCTAAACATAAACCTACCTACTGGGTTTATAATATACATTGCAAAGTCATAAAACCACAAAGAGAGGATATATAAAATATACTCCAAAAGAAAGTGAATTTCTTAATTTTTTCTGCATTCATGTCTTAGTTCATTTTACATGGACTATTATGTGTAAATATATGTTGACATATATACACATATAGTTTATAACACATATAATTTATAGACTACCACAGACTGGTAATTTTCTAATGAATAGAAATTCGTTTGGCTTATGACTCTGGAAACTATGAAGTTCAAGAGCATGGTTCTGGCATCTGGTAAGAGCCTTTGTGCTGCAGCATCCCATAGCAAAAAGCAGAAGGGCAAGAGAAGGTGAACAAATGGAGGAAAGGGCTTAATTGCATTTATAATGCAGCTACTCTTGTGATAATTAACCCATTCCTATACTAATGACATTGAGGACAGAGGCCTTATGACCTAATCACCACCTCTCTTTAGGCTCCATTTCCCAATGCTGTTGCATTGAATCTGAATTTCCAATGACTGAACTTAGGGGGCACATTCAAGCCATATCAATTCTTTTTATAAATACTATTTAATGTTTTTCCCTTTTATATGCATTTTTTCTATATGTATGCTAACATTAATAATAGGAAATATTGAGATTGTCACTAGAATCTGATGATTGCTTTTGTGGTAGTGATAGTCTTTTATTGAACCGTATGCTCCTCATCAGAATTGTGAATTGGTAAGACAGTCAAGAGTGCTTTAGAATGCAGTCTCTAACCATGAAGCAGTATTTTCTCATCACAAAATCCTCATCAAGAGTGGAGTTGAACAATGAATCCTTACTTTAGTTCTGTGTTCTAGTTGGTTATGCCGTTGACCTATCCAATGACATAAAAATGTTATCATATGTATGTTTTCTACAGGAATTAACTGTCCATTGTCCTACATTATGGTACCATACTGCAAAAGTAGTGTTAAAAAGAATGCAAGAAGACTTAGATTACATTTCCATATAATCTGATTTTTGTCATAGATAAGTTCCATTTAAGTTGAAGCAACTGACATTCAGAAGTAGAATACTTTATTAAATGCCACATACTATAATTGGAGAGGAAGAAAGGAAGAATCTTCATTCAGTTTTGACATTGTGAGCTTTTTGTAATTCTAAAATTCTAGGGAATTTATTACCCTTTCCTATGAGGTGGATTCAATTTTTGTTTAGTAATGTTTAGGATCAAAACTTCCTTCTCATGCCATTAAGTTGTACCTATCTCCAAAGCCTTTTTGGTGTACAACTTGCTTCACCTTTACTGTTCAAATCACCATGTATATTTATTGGTGGCTCTGCAATGCACAACTTAAAGAAAATTAAAGCAGTTTTAAAAACTTGAAGTTTATATTTGCTATATGTCCAATTACTTTGAAAATAAATTTAAAGACTCTTCCCTTCCTCAACCTCTGGAATATGGCATTTAATAAGTTACTTAACTTCTCAATATTAGTACTTTACCTATAAACAAAGATAATATCTGGCTATCTTATTACAAAAATTAATGAAATGATATATTTGAATAGTTTTTGAAAACTTTAAAACACTATCCAAAGGAAATAATATTTATAAATAAATAATGATATTTATGAAAAGTACTTATTTTTGTTTGCTTTATTGAAACATAAGACAACAAAGTAATAAAGAGGCTACTGCTATAGAAATAATTTACATCTTCTGTGACTTTGTATCCAGAAAAGCATATTTTGTATTATCAGTTTGCACTATTTTCTAAGCCTTGATCAATACAATAAATTATAGGAGTAAGACTAAATTTCAATATGTATAGCTATCAGCTGCTCTTATTCTACAAAATGATTCAACCTCCTCTTTTAAAACCATTTTACAAAATATTTTATCATGTAGTGACTGTGCCTAGTATAGGGTCCAGAGTTTGTACAAGAATGGATTTGCCAATTGTAAGTCAAGGACTTTGACATTTATAAACATTATTTCTTTCAGCTTGAGAAAAATGTAATTTCATATCTTATCAGATAAAAAAGCAACCTTTCCCTTGGTTTTGGCACCCATGATCACCATTATGTAGTTCTACAGGTGTTACTTGACTCCTACATAGGTAAACTTTGACTTGTCCCTTTAATTAGTAAACACATTTTTCTATATTTTTGTAATCACTGTCATTTTTGCTTTCTCCTACCTTGGACTACACTTGAATAATTTCATGCCCAAGTATTTTTTTTTTTTTTACTTCTCAGGTTGTCTTCATTCTTTACTCCTTTCAAGATTCATTATACATTATTTTCAACCTCAGTCAGGCATCAGAAGTATTTAACAATACCAGTTTACCTATCAATAAATTCCAAACTCTGACCTAACAAATGTCAACTTCCTTAATATTGCTATCACCTGTTTCTTGTTTAATATTTCATCAATCATCCTTTTGCCTCTGTTTTGTTCATATTTGTGTGGCTGGTACACTGCCTCTCACACGTTAAACATTCAACAAGTATTTGTTACACTGAATTGACTATTATGTGCATTCCCAGTTTCATGAATAATACCAACATTTTCCCACTTCAGTATTTTCCCTAAATCACCTACCTCTTTCTCCTGAAACAGTCCACCTCTACCTATCGTATATTTATTGACCTTTCACAATACAGTATATATATACCAACCATTCCATTGTGTCCAGTTCTGATCTTCTGTACCCGAAATAATCTCATTCTACCTAGAATTCCTTCTATACTTATTCACCATGCATCCCTGTACAATAATTCTATAATATGTCTTAATTCCCTTTCTAGGCTTCTATTCTTTATATACAGCAGACTTTTAGTAAATAAATGCCAAAAAACATAAATAAATAATATTAAATATAAAAGTTTCTTCTGCACAGTAATTATCTGTGCTACACATTTAGTAATTGAGTGATACATGCGTGAATGTATAAAATTATTAGATATAACATGAATCTAATCTAGCTTCTAGATTAGTTGTTCATAGGAATGTGGGGCCAAGTGGTGTCTCTACATAATATAACAAGTGTATCACCTACCTACAAAGTTTTTTTTTCCTTTGCTACAGTACTCAAATCTGTAATCTATCATCAGAAACATTTATTTGGATTTTATTTCACTTGAAATTTAGAATTTAAAAAAACTTAAGACACAAGATTATTATCCAGTGTTGCATTGCAATATTATTTCTTACAGTTAAAAAATAAGTTGGAATCATTTCCATGAAGATTTTGTTCATTCTACATGTTGTTAAGAAAAGATTAAACTTATTATCAAAATGAAAACTGGGAGCTGTAATAAATAGTGTGGGATGCTTAGGTTTATGGCTTAGGTTTACTAGTCAGAGTCCCTCAGAGAAATAGAACCAATAGATCATACATATACAGAGAAGGAGATTTGTTTAAAGGAATTGGTTCAGGTGATTGAGGGAGCTGGCAAATCTGTCATCTTCAGGGATGCCAGCAAGCTGGAGAATCTGGGAAGAGTTTATGTTGTGTCATGAATCCCATGATGCAGAATTTATTCCAAAGAGGATCCCAGTCTTTTTTTCTAAAGCCCTACAACTGATTGGACAGGCCTACCCATATTATGGAAGGTAAACTAGTTTACTCAAAGGTTTCAGATTTAAATGTTAATCATCTCTAAAAGGTGCCTTCAGAGGAACATCTAGACTGGTGTTTGGCCACATATCTGAGTACCATAGCCTAGCCAGTTTACATACAATTAGGTATTACACATGTGCATTTCAACAATTTACAGAGGCTTAGTAAGTTACCCTTTCTATAAAGAGGATATAGTGTCCATTCTACCTCATTTCCCATTCTGCCTACAACATGCATTTGAAGCCATCTGCCTGAACCCTTTTGGCATTTAAGTCTGTGTGCCCAGATTTGTATTATGATTTTTTTTAATAAAAAAGGATATTTGTATGCATATACATAAATGCCAGCCCCTGGCTTCCTCTCTAACATCACTTCTTGACATGGTTCTATTCCTGGTTCACTTGAGCCACACTAGCTCTCTTGCTGTATCAGACATTCTAAGCATGCTCCCATTTCACAGACTTGATATTTGTTTATTCTGTCTGGTGTGTTCCACTCCGAGAATGTCAGTCTTTTCCTTTACTTTGGTCAACTTTCTGTTCAAATGTCCCTGACCACACTATTGGAAATAGCCTATCCCCTCACTACCTCCTATTTGTTATCCTTTTTAAGTTTTTTTTTGTAATAGACCGGTAGTATCAGTATAGTTGACCCTTGCTATATTATATCTATGAATTATCCTCTAGAATACAAGTTCTTCAAGGACAGAATTTATTTTATCACTGTATCTTATACTTGAAATCAGTGCACATTTTTTGATGCTCAGTAAATATTTTTAAATGAAGGCATAAATATTCATATATATATATATGCTTAAGGATTGTTATACATCAGGAACTTAAGCAGGTTATCTGGGAAGTGGGACTGTGTTAGTTGGATTTCTTATAGAATGAATGGCAAAGGAAAGGAGGGGAAGTTTAACTTTCATACTCTGATAAAGTATTTGAATTTTTAATATATATGCATGATTTTTATATAAAGGTATAAAAATGAATTTATAAAAACCTTTTATCCATAATAGCCTGCCTAAATTATTTTCCATAAATAACCTGCTAGAAATATAGGAATGTATGAAAAATAGATTTTATTAGTGTTATATTTTATAAGAAGATAAAATATCTAAAGGAGTTAAAATTCAAAGTACATTTACCTACCTACATTATGAAAAACATACATATGAATGACAACATCACACGTTTTAGGTTTAAAAAATATTTTAAATGTTTTTTACAGTATTCTACACTGAAGAATTCAAGCACTTTTAAAAATAAAATAAAATGTTTAGAAAACCATTACCAACTTTGTGTATGTATTGTGTTTTACTGGGGATTAAACCCAGAGCCCCACACATGCTAGGCAAGTTATATACCACTGAGCTACATCTTCAGCCCTACCAACTTTAAAAGAAATTGTAACCTAACATTCTTCGTTTACTTGATATCAGTAAGACCTCATGACAGATCAGTGTGGAAGAGGGTGCCTTTTGAAATATTCAATCCGGGGCTGGAGCAGTGGCTTGGTGGTTCCGGTGCTTGCCTGGCATGCGCAAGTATATGAGTTCAAACCCCAGGACCATGTACACAAAGAAACAATAAAGGCCACTTGAAAAACTAACTAAAATTGACTCTCTCTTTCTTTAAAAAGAAATTCATTCCTATGAACATTAGTGGTGGCCATAAACAATAATATGAAGGAGAGAATCCCCTCATATTTCTAGAAATTTCATTCAGTACCATTAAAATTTTTAAAGATATTTATTTTTTAATGTTTTAAGTAGTCCCTTATAATTATATTATAATACTTATAATAGTAGGATTTATTTTGGCATAATTAAACATGCATGAAATATAATTTGCTCTATTTCAGTCCCTACTTCCTCTTTTTCCTCCCCTCCTCCCTCTCCCTGTTCCCCTTCTTTAACTTTACTGGCCTTCCTTCTACTTATTTATTGGTTTTTTAAATTGCTGCTTTACTGATATGCATAAAGGTAAAATGCACTGTGATATATTCATATATGTACATAGCATAATTCACCCAATTTCATTCCACACTTGCTTCTTTCTCTTGTCCTTCCTCCCCACAAAACCACTTCCTCTGCTTGTTTTGAATCTAAATAGTTAAAAATATTTGGCAAATGGAAATAATAGATAATAACTAGAGACCTTTATCCAGGAACATTCTGATTATTAATTGCAAAAACAGTAAATAACTTTGGTAACATACAGTACTAGGTATAATAAACTGAGATCTTTAAGCTACTCTTGATTTCTATAAACTTTCTAATGTCACTGCTGTCATAAAGAGCTTAGTAAATATTGATTGAGGATGAAGATGATGATCCAGCAATATTTTTAAGACTAGGCGGCCCTGGCAGAATAGTCAGATATCCGGGACTTAGCATTATTGTTTTGCCATGGGCCCTTCTACCTGGGCCTCTCCCAAGCGGATAAATGTTTACCTGCAGTTGGGCATTTAAATGTGTAAATATTCCAGTTTCAGTTAAATGTGAAGTAGCTAGAGAGTTCACTCTTTAAATCATGAAGTTGTTATTCTCTCATGTTGATGTTACAAAAGTTTGTTACAGTCAAAATACACTGGATTTAATGTTTTTCCCATAATTCCAAACAAAAAAGTTGTTTCATAAACCCAGGTCAGTTTAAAAATAATGTGCTCCACTTACTATTCCAAACCTAAGATATTTTTTAAGCTTTTGAGTTTATTGAGGTTAATTTGCTTTTCTGTTATTGTTTTAAATGTTGGTGTATAGTATGTTTTACTCCTTTTAGGTTTGTAAAGGTTTTATGACTATCATTATTCTATTAATATAGTTCCAGTCATTTCCTCAAATATCTGCTAAAACTTCCTGGTACTGATTGAATCAGAAAGAAACAGTATTCAGTTACTCTGTGACACAGAGTTCAAAGTTAGGAGTTATTTTTATTTTTAGTTTAGTTTTATTAGACATTTTTAATCTGATAAATAATTTATTTCAGTCCATGGAAAGTCTAGTTGTTCTATCAAGCTTGGTTAGCTGTTCTGAAGTGTAAAATATAAAAATTGCCTAAAACATCGATTATGTGAAAAAAGGGAAGAATTGAGATTTTGTTCTAGAAAGTTGGATACACTGTTGACTTAAATTATAATCCAAAATTAAGAAAACTTCATGTGTTTCTAAATCTCCTTCAGTTGTGTCTTTGTTCATCTTTTTATTTGAAAAGTTTGTTTTGCATTCATTCCTTTTATATAATTTTAATTCAGAGTAAATATTATGTATAGTAAAACAGATAGTGCAGACACTAACTTTCTAGCTGAATGGCCTTAGACAGGTAATTAACATTGCAAATCCTCAATTTCCTGTCTTGTGAAATAGGAATTATAATTATACCTGCCTTATGCCATTGTTGAAAATAACCAAATGAAATAATGGATTACAATGTTTTGTACTGTGCCTAGGTACAGACATAGATATTTAACAAACGTGAATCCCTATGTTTAGTTTATATTGTCTCATCAGCTTTTTCTTGAGCATCTATTAATATGTGAGAAGCTTTTTTTTTTTTGGAGGGTGGCTTTGTTGTTTGTTTTTTTGTATTTTAGGTTCTAAATGAAAAATTGTGACATAGATATAGAATCCTTCAGTATTTCTTTGGAAAGAAGATTTTACAGGAGTTAAAGGGGTGATGGCTCAGTGGTATTGTGCTTGCCTGGCATGTGTAAGGACTCGGGTTTGAATCCCAGCACTACATACACAATCTATTGCCACATGAAAAATAAAATAAAATTGATTTTCTCTTTCTCTCACTGTCCCTCTCTCTCTTTTTAATTTTTTTTAAAGAGAGGACAGTGAGAGAGAGGGAGAGAGAGCGAGAATCAATTTTTATTGAGTTTTTCACATGGCTTTCCTTGCTCTGACACTTAGTTGTGGCCAGGCAAGTGCCTTAAATGCTGAGCCACAGCTCCAGCTGCCACCCCCCCACCTCTGCACCCCCATCCCCACCCCCGATTTAAAAAAGAAAAAAGTCAGGGGCTTTAATGGTGTCTCAGTGGTATCACACTTGCCTGGCATGCTCAAGGACCAGGGTTCAAACCCCAGCACCATGTACACAACTGAGTGTTAGAGCAACAAAGATCAGATGAAAAACTAAATAAAGTTGATTTTCTTTCTTTCACTCTCTCTCTCTCTCTCTTTCTCTTTCTCATTCTCCCTCTCTTGTAAAAAAAATAGTCAAAATAATGTGCTTGAACTTAGATTTGGCCCTTTTTGATTTACAGTTTATTTTCAAGAGTTGTTTATTCACACAGGAACATTTTAATATACAAAAGTCTATTGAAATTTAGAAACTGAATAATTTTCATCACTTCTAACCTGTTATAAATATATTTTTTCCTTGAGTACACATAAAAAGTGTACCATTTCTGCCAAAGTTTTATCTTAAAATTTTTACTTCAGAAAATAATGAGGATGTAATTTTAGAAAGCCACATTTCTAATTCCTTCTGTCTTGTACCTTAGAGTTTGGTACATACATTATCTCCTTTAATCCTTTCCACGTCCTTGTGAGACATTATCCCTTTTACAAATGGGGAAATTGAATCACAGAGAAGTGAACTAACATGCCCTAGGTCACACCAGGGCCAGTGATAGAAGCATAAATATTACCTAACTCATCTGATACCTGGGCCTTGTACTCTACCTATTAGACTGCCTCCCCCACCCCTACCTCCTCAGAAATACTCCTGAGGCACAACTGAGGCTTTGGCATTATTTCCCTGAGCTGGCTATCATTAATATGTTTATTGCACAAAACGTACTACTGAGACCACGTTAAAGACAGGTTAAAACAGTAAAAGGATATGACCTGCCTTAGAGTTGAACATTCTTTGTCTGTGTTCAGCCAAACTATACACATTACAACCGCAGTCAGTGTCTGGATTTATAAATAGACTACCTCTGAAAACAAAATTTTGGAGAACCTTTAAGCTCTACCATTATATCATATGTCAGGCTACAGAAGTAAATGCTATGCCTGACAGTAATTTTATCCACAAAATCGTAATACTTTATTTTTATTAGCATGTGTAGTATTACTTTGTTGTTTTATCAGTACTCTAGCACAATCACTAACATAACAATAGCCATATTTAGAAGTAATCATTAACCACATAGTCATTTTCAGTTCTGTGTGGATTTATTAAGAGCCTAGTATAGACAAAGGACTTTATATACTCCTATGGAAAATATGATAGCAGTATAAAATGCAATTGCTGTACTCAAATAAATCACAGCTAAGTAGAGAGAAAAAAATATACTCAGATAATCATTTGATACCATTTGCCATTAAATGAAATAATTGGGCATTTTCATTGAAAGCCACAGAACAGAGAGATTATTGTAGGCAGGAATTATCAATATGTAATGTAATACTCAGGAATGGAGGTATGAACAAATAACAAATAGGATTCTCATAGAAAAGAGGAAGAAAGAGGAGGAGGAAGAACATTCTACTCTGGAAAAACAGTTTAAGCAAAAGTGAAGAAGTTTAATGAGCATATTGAATTACATGGTGGAATTGAGAGAAATTTGCAGGAATTTTAATGCCAATTCACATTTAATTTTGATTTCATATTTCTGGGGGAGCCTTGGGAATCTGGAACTTATTTTGAAAAAAAATTAATGCTATAATTTATGTTCAAATATTTCTGCGATTTTTAAAGCACTTTTAAAAGCCTACGTGAATTTTTAAGATCATATCTTGGGTTTAGAGAGAGACAGTGAGAGAGAGAAAGAATCAATTTTATTTAGTTTTTCATGTGGCTTTCATTGCTCCGACACTCCATTGTGTATGTGGTGCTGGGGTTCAAACCCATGTCTTCATGCGTGCCAGGCAAGCACCACAACCACTGAGCCACCGCTCCAGCCCCCTACATAAAAATCTTTAAAGCTTGATGTGGAGAATTTTGAACATGTACTAAAGCAAACAGAATTAACCAAACATGTATTCATCACTTACTCCCAATCAACCCTACTCTCAGGCCCGTACCTCCACTCTGGTATTATTTTAAATTCAGTACATAATGTCATTTCATTTGTAAATATGTCTACAACAGTATATATCTCTAAAACATGAACACTAATATAATCACAATGCCATTAACATACTCGAAAATAATTTTACAATAACTTTGTAATAAAATCAGATATCCACTCAGTGTTGAAACTTCCAGTTATCTCATCAGTGTCATATTAATTTGTTTTAGTTGGGATTCAAATAAAATCCACACATTACAGTTGATTAAATCTATACTTTTTTATTCTGAAATTTTCTTCTCCATCATTAGTTTTTTGTTATGATTTCTTTGTTGAAAAACTAGTTTCTATGTTCTTTGATGTTTACACAGTCATGATGTAGTAAACATTCAGTGAACTTTTCAAGTATACTTATTTTATACTTATTGAACCCAGGGATGCTTAACCACTGAGCCATATCACCGGTCCTTTTTAGTTTTTATTTTGAGACAGGGTGTCACTAAGTTGCAGAGACTGGCTTTGAACTTGCAATCCTCCTGCCTCAGTCTTCCAGGCTGCTGGGATTACAGGTATACACTACCATGCCCTGTCTTGTTTTATACTTGTGATGCTTAGGGAAGGAGAACAGAAACCTAGTATGTACATATAGAATCTCATTTTCTTCAGAACCTGTTTCATTGATTTTAATCTTCTTTTTATTACAACATCATATATCATATGTCATTTATCATTAATATAGTGAAACTGAAATAGTTTAGATGTCAACACATGAAAGAAAAAATAATATATTTATTTTGCTCAAGGAAGGTATTATGGTTTGAATGTGAAGTGTCCCCCAAAAGGTCGCGTATGACAGTTAGAGAAGGCTGAGGTGAAATGATTGGATTAGAAAAGCTTTAACCCTTCTGGCTGGGGTGGGGGTGGACAGAGCTGAAAACTGCTCCATGTAGACAAGTGAAATTGGATCCTTACCTTTCACCCTGCACAAAAATTAAATCAAAATGGTTCAAGGTCTGGATATTAAACCAGCAACTTTACAATTGCTTGAAAAAGAAGTAGGATGAACATTACATGACATAGGGGTCGGCACAACCTTCCTTAACAGGACTCCCAGGGCACAAGCAGTAAAATCAAGAATAAATGAATGGGATGCATTAAACTAAACTAAAAAGCTTTTGCACAGCTAAAGGTCTGGTCAAGAACATCAAGAGAGAACCTACAGAATGGGAGAAAACCTTTGCCTGTTACACCTCAGACAGAGGGCTAATATTCAGAATATATAAAGAGCTAAAAAAGCTAAACACCAAAATCACAAATAATCCAATCAATAAATGGAGTATGGAACTAAAAAGAAATTTCTCAATGGAGCAAGTCTAGAAAGCCCATAAGCATATAAAAAATGCAATCAGAAATGCAAATCAAAACTTCACTGAGATTCCACCTCATTCCTGACAGAGTGGCAAAAATGAAGAATACGTACAATGACAGATGCTGGATGGGCTGTAGGAAAAAAGGAACACTGTCACATTGCTGGTGAGACTGCAAACTGGTACAGTCACTCTGGAAAGCAGTGTGGAGACTCCTCAAAAAATTAGGGCTGGAACCGCCTTTTGACCCAGCTATTCCGTATTCCACTCCTGGGTATCTTCCCAAAAGAGCTAGTATTGGCATATTATCGAGATACAGCTTCTTCAATGTTATAGCAGCTCAGTTTACTAACTTATGGAACCAACCCAGATGTCCCTCACTTGATGAGTGGTTTCAAAAACTTTGGCACATAAATACAATGGAATACTACTCAGCTATCAGAGAAAATGATATTATGGCATTTGCAGCCAAGTAGATGGAGATGGAAAAAATTATGCTAAGTGAAGTATCCCAATCACAGAGACTCAAGGGCTGAATGTTTTATCTCATTTGTGGAAGCTAGAATACAAGAGGAAACAGTATGATAGATGGCTAAGCTAACCATAACCTCAGCATGTATGAATTTTTACACGATCATGGGGAACCTTGTCTAGGATGCTGGGGGATGGAGGGAGGGGGTAGGGGGAGGAAGGATATCAAGGAGACTGGAGGGAGGTAGTACGAGGGAATCTAATCAGAGGAGAACTTTCGACTTCCATGAGAAGTCTAATTAACTTGGGGTTTAAGTAGGGGGAAACATGGAATCATGGGGAAACCAAGGAGGGGAAACCATGGAATGGCACCAGCCTTGGCTTGTTCATTCATTATACATATTTGTTCTTGATTGTTTGATGATGAATCCCTCCTAATTGTAAGACCATGTTTAACCAATTAAAAAAAAAAAGCCTTAACCCAATCAGTGAGTTAATCCCCTTATGGGTGATCAGCTGGCAACTGTAGGCTGGTAGGGTATGGCTGGAAAATGTGGGTCATTGGGGGTGTGCTATTGGGGTATATGTTCTGTATCTGGCATGGAGCTTCACTCTGCTCTGCTTCCCAATGTGATGCCTTGAGCTCCCCGATCCCTGGAGCCATGCCTCCAACCATGATATATAGCCTTACCTTGAGTCCTGAGGAATGGAGTCTGCCTTCCATGAACTAAGACCTCTGAAACCATGAGCCCCCAAACAAACTTTTCCCCAAAAAGGTAGGGTCCTTTTTTCATAGCAAGGGAAAAGCTAAAGATGTTTTATAGCACTTTTTGTCATATAAGCAATACTTATAAAGATTTGTAATAGAAAATGGAAAATCAGAAACTTTAGTTCCAACATTTGCTTACAGACTTAGTAATCTATAATCCTAAAATTTTCCCTGTGATTATCTACATAGTCATTTTTATTTTTGAAAGTATTTAGTTACTAATTATACCTTTTTGGGGGGGGTCGTGGGGATCAAGTCCATGGCTGTATCCCTAACCCTATACTCTTATTTCTTAAACTATATTTTATGCTATGATTTTCATATTATCTAACCTTTTCTTCATAATTCTTGATCTGTGTATTAGCACTAATTTTTAGCTTCTTTCATATTTTTCCCAGCTAAAAAGTAAAAGCTGAATTAGATATATTAGGCCTGTCTAAAGCTTTTTTCACTATGAATTGAAATTAGAATTTAGAATTCCATAAAAGTGGCATCTTGGGTCCATTCACAACACCATGATACAGATTTGTTGTACTATGACCTTTAGGCATTACTTTCATAACAAGTCCCGAGAACAGCCTTAAAGAGAAGTATGGTGAATTCAGTTGAACCATCATTTCAAGCATTGAAATATGGTGATAGAAGAAAGGTGTTGCAAGTTTACTCAGCCAAAAAGCTATATCTTCTACTAAACTAACTTAAAATAGAGCAAAACTGCAATTTATTGAAGTTAATATTTATATCCACTAGGATAGTTTTTTTTTTTTTAAAGGAAGATAGAAAGGATTGGTAAGGATGTAGGAAAACCAGAATACTAGAACATTATTGGTAAGAATATAAAATGGTACAGCTATTGTGGAAAACAATTTAATAGTTACTTACTAAGTTAAACATAGAATTAGTATTTGACCCAGAAATTCCATTCCTGGGTATATATTCAAAAGAATTGAAAATAGGTGTTCAAACAAAAACTTGTATGATGTTGTTGTCACAGCACTACCCAAAATATCTAAAGGGTGGAAACACCCAAAATGTCCATTGGTGAAAGAATTGATATTGATATAAATGTAAATGGTATGATATGGGATATGAAACAACTGAAATATTCATAAGTGCATAAATTGTGCAGCATGTATATGAATGTAATGTGTTCATACGGTGGCATGTTTTTTTAGCCATCAAAAGGAATGATGTGCATAAAACCCTAAAAAGAAATACATGCTACAACATGAATGAACATGATAAATCAAAGAAACCAGATGCAGAGGCATTATTGCTTGATTTTCTAGTATAATTCCAGAATTAACAAATACACAGAGACAGAAAACAGATTAATGGTTGCCAGGGAAAAGGGATTGTGGGGATTTTGAAGTGATTGCTTATTGGTTTACAAGAGTTCTCTTTTTGAGACAATGAAAATGTTCTATAACTAAATAATGGTGATGGTGGAGGTATGACAAATGCCATAATGATAAAATTTGCATTATATGTTTTCTATCCAGTTTTTTAGGGCTAGCAAACTGAGCCCATATGCCAGGAATGATCAGAAGGATTTATCACAGCAAAGCAAAGTTGGCTTCCATTAGGAAATCAATAAGTATATATTGGGTTAGTTTGCTAGGGCAGCTGTAACAAAATACCACAGATTGGATAGCCTAAATAATAGAAATGTATTTTCTCACAATTCTGGAAAGAGTACATCCAAGATCAAGTTGTTGGCTGTGTGTTTTCTCCTGAGGCCTTTCTCCTGGCTTGTGTATGACACCTTCTTGCTGTGTCTTCACGTGGCCTTTTCTTTGTGCATTTACATCTCTGATGCCTCTCTCACTGTATGTTTTAATCTTTTCTTATAAAGTCACCAGTCAGATTGAATTAGGGTCCACCCTAACATCCTTTCTTACCTTAACTACCTTTATTTAAAGGCCTTCTCAGAATTTAAGTGTATTCTTATATTCAACATATCAATTTTTAAAAGAACAACTATTTTATTTATTTGTTTTTATGTGGCGCTAAGGATCGAACCTCTCACACATGCTAGGTAAGTATTCTGCCACTAAGTTACCACCCTAGCCCCTCAACATAGGAAATTTTTAGGTTAATTTTTTTAATATATAAATTTTGAAGGACACAATTAGGTCCATAGTACTACAACCTCCAAGCCTCTAAAGTTCAAGTCCTTCTCACATGCAAAATACATTCACACACCCCCATCCCCAGCAGCCCCAAAGTCTTAATTCATTCTATCAACTGAAGTACCAAATCACTTAAATGTTAAATAAATCATCTGTGGATAAGACTCTGTATATAGTTTTTCCTGAGGCAGTTTTCCTCACCAGTTGTGAAACTGAAAATAGATGTTAATTTCCAAAATATGGTAGTAGGACAGGTATAGGATAGACATTCCCAAAGGGAAGAAACTGGAAAGAAAAAGGAAATCATGGATCCCAGTCAAGTTCTAAATGTAGTGGGGCAGATTCCATTCCATATTAAGGCTAGGGAATAATCCTCTTTGGATCAATTCTATGTCCTCCAGGCTCTCTGAAGTAGCACTCCAACTTCAGTGGCCACTGGGGTGACAGCTTTGCCCTGAGATGGATAGCATCATGGCCTACTGATCCCAATGATGAGACAGGTCAAACCTAGGCCTATTGTGGGAGTGGTAGCTCTGCTGATCTCTGAATTGTGTTCAGGATCATTCTTCCCTTTTCTTGAAGGTTAACATGTTTGTACCCTGTTATCAATGTTATCTTATCCTTTACTATACCAGGTGTCCAACAGACTTCCTTCATTTTGTTCTATCTTTGTCCCCTTTGGTTCCTGCTGGTTTCACCTGATATCCATTGCTGGCTTGTACTGCGATGGCTGATTAGATCCATGAGTCACACCTGTAATTTCTTTGAGCGGCTGTGCCACCTTGATGTTCTCTTCAGAACATACTTTCTCTTTTTTTCAGTATGGGTAGGCTGAGCATTTTCCAAATCGGATATTGTTCAAGTTCTGGTTTCTTCTTGCTTAGCAATTCCTTCACTTTATCTTTTTCTTCTCACACATTACTATAAGGAACGGGGAGAAAACCCAGCCATCCTTTCAGTATTTTGCTTAGAAATCACTTATAATTTCTAATTTCCACAAAACACTAGAATACAATTTGGCCAAGTTCTTTACCACCTTATAACAAGGATAGTCTTTCTTCCTATGCAATATTTCCCCATCCACATTTTCATTTGAGACCTCAACAGAATTACCCTTAACATTCATAGTTCTACTAACTATCTCTTCAAGGGAATCTAGGCTTTTTCTAACTTGCTCTTCAGAATTCTGTCAGCTTCTACCCATTATCCAGTTCCAAAACCACTTCAATATTTGTTAGTAATTTCTTAGAGCAGCACATTACCTGTAGTACCAAAATTTATATCATGGTTCTCCAGAGAAACAGAAACAATAGGATGTGGGGAGGTAGGATTTAATTTAAGGCATCAGTTCACATGAGGCTAGCAAGTCCAAAACCTATAGAGTGGGCTGGTAGCATCGAGTCTAAGGAAGAGTTGACATTGAAGTTCAACTGTGAAGGCTGTCGGGCTGAAGATCCAGAGTAGAACCAGAGTTGCCGTTTGGTTCTAAAGGCCATTTACCGGCAAAATTCCTTCTTGTTCATGAAGATCAGTCTTTGTTCTATCAAGGGCTTTAATAGATTGGCTGAGGCCCACCTTTATTATAGAGAATAAAAATTAGCAAGCAAACCAACAACATGTAAAAAAGATACTGAATCTTGACCAGCTAGCAGTGATTTAACATTTGAAGGTCAATGTGATTA
This sequence comes from Aplodontia rufa, assembly GCA_004027875.1. Classification (NCBI taxonomy): domain Eukaryota; kingdom Metazoa; phylum Chordata; class Mammalia; order Rodentia; family Aplodontiidae; genus Aplodontia; species Aplodontia rufa. The sequence continues at coordinate 80,002 of PVKS010004574.1, forward strand.
ACAATATTAACAAGAAAGGGAGAATAAAAAATCATTTAAAATCATTAAGTAAATGTAAAAGAAGTATTTGATAAAATTCAAAATCTTTTTAGTTTCTCAACCTGACAGATAAAGAACATCTAGGAAAAATATATATATCATGTTTAATGATAAAAGCTCAGTGACTTTTATGTAGGAAACAAGCAGGGATGTTGGTATCCAACTTACTACTTCAACATTCTCTGGGGAAATCATAATCATTGGGAAATGAAATGGAAAAAAATAAAGCTACCTTTATTCACAAGCAGTATAATTGCTTACATAGACAATTACAAGGAATCTTTTCTCAGAGCTGCTATGATAAGTGAATTGGTCAGTATACAAAATTTAGTTGTATTTTTAACTTTACTAAAGAAGATTGCTGAAAGCATTTGTAGAAGACTAAGTAGAAAAATACACAGTGTTTTATACATGGAAGACTCAGTACTACTAAGATACCAATTCTCTGCAAATTGATCTGTAGACTCCACATTATGTTAATAAAAATTGCATCAATCCTAATTGTAGATTTTGAAACTAATCCTAAAATTTATATGAAGATAAAAATGATTTAGAATTGCTAAATAATTTTATAAAATAAATAGGGATATTATACCTGGTTTCATGACATATTCAGTAAATTCTCAGCAAGACACTGGTACTGGTGAAAGGATAGACATACATATAAACCATTGGAATAGAATAGAGTCCCACAGACATGATCAGTTTATTTCCCACAATGAAGACTAGGCAATTCTTAAGAAAAAGTCTACAATCCAAGAAATATTGATAGAACAACTGGATAAGTATATGTAAAATAAATAAAATAAAAATAATGTTAACCCTTATCTCACTTCCTTCACAAAAGTTTCTTTGACATAAACTTTTTATTTAACTTTGGATTCCCACACCTAATATTCTGCCTGGCTCATCATAGGTACTAAGTAATTTTTCGTATGAAGAATATGTAACTATACTCTAATTCCTCTGGTTTCTGACTCTAATCTCAGAGAGAGGACCTGTCCATCACAGTTTGAGGGGGCTATACAAACCATGTGTTAGTTTTAAAAAGATATACCCTAACCAGACAGGTTCTAGTTTCCCTGTTTTTCAGTGTCAGTCTAGGTTCCTTTTCCAATCACAGCTTCCAGATGCTTTCACCTGCTCTGAAATGCTTAACAGTGTCACAGATATTTCTTTGTGTTGCTGCATCTGTATGTATTACAAGCTACAAGAATGAGAACATGTTAAACTTAAATAGAGAAACAAGAGGCAGAACAATGATATGTGCCTGTAGATAATTCAATGCTATTTGTTGATGCTGCTGATTTGCATTTTACTCCCACTGGCAGCTAGAGTCAACATGACTTATTCGTTTATTCTAATACTTTAATTCCAGTGAGCTCTCTGTTTTTTTTTTAATAATACAGATATAATATGACTTTATTTTACTCAAAGAACTTAAAGAATACTGGTGCGTATCTTTTCAACGTTCAGATAAATAAGCAGTGATTAATTCAAATGACTTGGCCATTCAAACAGAAATGCAAGATTGCAGCCAAAGTTCAGGACTTTTGATGGCAGATTTCATAAAACAATTCTTAATAAAATTCCATATTTTCAGATATATCCCTGATTATCGGATTGAGAAATGGATATGTACTTAAATTAAAAACAAAAAGTGTGACCTAACCAAAACTGAAATTTTTTTACATCCAAAACTTGTTTCATAATATTACTTAAATCACTGCACCAGAGAAAAAAGGGCCAGTTAGGTGCTGATGATCCTTTGTAATTATTCAGTATCTCCTTGCCTGCCTTTTAGGGGAGTCAGACTGCGCAATGTAGGTCACAGCCAGTGTGGGCTGATGTAGGACTAGGGAAGTATCATTGCAGAAGGCCGCACATAGCTGAAACAAGAAATGCGAATCAGGGTGTCCCCTGTATGCTGCTTAGTTTGAAATTGATCTTTGTGGTAGTTATTTATTTATAAAGTGCCCACAGTGTCACTGGTAGGAAATCATGTTTGTTTTAATTTATGTTTTTATAAGTAGATTCTAATATATGGAAAATTCTCTTTACTTGCCAAACTATATTTACTGACTTTTCTTATTCATAAAGGATTGTTTCATTTGCCAGTAAATAATTATTAATAACAACTAGCAAAACATTATCAGCTTTCAAAATCTCAGCAGTTCCCTTTATTTTTAGCATTTTCATAGTCTTAAATTTTTTACAAGGAAGTTAATGTCATTTGCTGTGCCTTTTAATCAGAGTGAGGGGGAGGGTCAGCAAGAAGGTGAACAAGAGGATAAAGACTTAGGGGGATCTTAGAGATATAGAAGTCTTTTATACTGTTAATTATACTGAAAGAACAACAGGATCTTAAATTTCAATTTCAGTTTTCTTGTTACTGTTTCACATGTATGGAGATTGCTCATTCATCATTGTTTGCGAATGAATACATGCCATGTTCAAATTCCATGTAGACACTTTCCTTTATGTCTTCAATTTTAAGTTCTTCAGGTATTTATTTTTACATGACTCTTTAGCTTTTCTAATTAATTTTTTACTCCATAGACATTCTCAAGAACCACCTTAAAATAATTTCTGGTTTATGCCAACAATAAAGGGAACGACAGCAAGATCACATTCTTCTTCTGTCACCTGAAGAGTATTTTTCACATTCCATACATGGTACTTGATCAGACAAGTTGGTGCAATTTTTGCCAAAGTCAAACTCATCTAAGAATCAATAGCTTCTTCCCTTCTCTTTTAATCTTCCTATTAGCAGATGCTACAATAGATTTTATCAATAAAAAAGTGGAAGAAATATTTTGGCAGTGATAATCTACAATTGACAACACTCAAATTAGACATACAAACAAACAATTTTACATAGGTTTATCAGTATAAAATTGACAAAATGTAGATAGACAAGTAGAAAACACGGAAATAGTAAAGATACAGATCTGTAAACAATTTTTATTCTCTCAAATAGTATCTCAATTCTCTAAAAAGTATCTCAAGTTGAATGAAAGTAAAGAATTTGAATTTTATTTTTTCTTTTCTCTACCTGTACTTCAATGAAATTAGTAATAAAATTATTCATTGCTTTATATGTAAGTTGATAATATGATTTGAAAAGTAAGAATCAACATTACTGACTGTGCTAACTAAGTGGTACTCTACAATTGTTGGTCTTTTTCTTTGGATTGAATTTATCAAACCTGTGCCAAACAGAATGTTCTTTGGATTAAGACAAAAGGATTTTCAAAAATATTTCATCAAGTTCTGAAAGTCATACTGTATTTCGTGTTTTGTTCTTGTAAGATTTTTTTCATCCTGCCTGAAATTTCTAATCACCTTTCATTTTCTTGGATCCAGTGCTTTATTGTTTCAGCTTTTTCCATGCCATCATCCTACTCTGGCCTGGACCTGCAGCTTGTTTTCTAGACTACTGCACATTATCCTCTGATTTCTCTACCATTCTCCCTGGGATGACTTCACTGTTCCTAGGATTCCATGTAATCTTTCTTGCTTTATTCCCTCTTTAAATAACTTCCAATCAGAGAATTTTTCTGACTGTAGAATTCAGATTTGAGCATTACATCCTTTCACAACTTTTAAGATATCACTCTTTTCCTACTTCCAGGAACTGATTCCACTGTGAATCAAATCATTTCTTTGTAGACTTTTTTTCATTTAAGATATTAAAAGGGGTGCTAGATCACTGGCTCAGGCAGTTACGGTCCTTGCCCGGCATGCGCAAGTACATGGGTTCAAACCCCAGCACCCACGTATACAACTAAGTGTAGGAGCAACAAAAGCCTTGTGAAAAACTCAATTTAAAAAAAAAAAATCGATTCTCTCTGTCTCTCTCTCACACTGTCCTTCTGTCTTAAAAAAAAAAAAAAAAAGATATTGAAAGGTTTTTGCCTTGGTGTTTTGAAGTCTCATAAGAAGTTGTCTGGATAGATCATCTGTATTTATTGATCTGCATTTATGGATGCTTCCAATTTGAAGATTCTTGTCTTTTGTTCTCCTAAAAATTGATAGTTTCCTGTCTCTTTTTTCACTCCTTATGTCTTTCCTAATTGCCAGATGTTGTATCTTCAGGATTGATTCATATTTTTCTTTATATTTCTTAAATCTTTAAGTTTCTAATGCATTGTCTTAGAAATTCCTTTATTTCAGGTCTTTTTAGCAATGAATTTTAAGCATTTTTTGCATAAATATAAAAGCATACATTCTTGTTTTTAAGTAGAATTCAATTCCTCATGTAGAAATAAGCTATCTAGGGGCTGGAGCGGTGGCTCAATGGTTTCAGCGCTTGCCTGGCAAGCACAAGGACCTGGGTTCAAACCCCAGCACCACGTACACAACTGAGTGTTGGAGGAACTAAGGCCATGTGAAAAACTAAATAAAGTTGTTTCTCTCTTTCTCTGTCTCTCTCACTGTCCCTCTCTCTTTATTAAAAAAAAAAAAAAGAAAGAAAGAAGCTGTCTATAGATGCAAAAGTTCTGTCATATTTGTTGACTAAAAGAAGCTTTTCTGGGAAATATTTTCCCATTTAGCAAGTTGGCTAAAAGCTTACACTTTCACGTTTTAATGTAAACACAACCCATAGGCACACAGTGTGCGTGCACGCATACACAAATTTTATCATTTTAAGCATTTTTAAGTGGGCAGTTCAGTGATATTAAGTATATTCATCATTTTGTATAGTCAAGTGCTCCTATTAAAGTTTAATTTTATAAATGATATTTTTTTATTCTCCAAAAATGCTTTTTTGGGGGGAGATTGAACCCAGTGCTTTACCACTGAAATACATTCCCAGTTCTTTTTCATTATTATTAATTTTAATTTTGAGACAGAGTCTCTCTCTAAATTGCTTAGGCTGGCCTTGAACTTGAGATCCTTCTGCCTCAGTTTCCTAAGTCACTGGGATTACCCCATGCCTGGGTGCTTTCTTATTTTTTAATTCCCTTTTCATAGCACCCTAATCTTATATAATCAATAAAACGTCTTTTTATATCTATGTTAACTTTTTTCTTATTTTTATCTGAACTATCATTTTTAGGGATTTTTTTTTTTTTGAAGAGTGGGAAGGACAGTAAGAGAGAGAAGGAGAATCAGTTTTATTTAGTTTTTCATGTGGCTTTAATTGCTCCAACACTTCTTTGTATATGTGGTGCTGGGGTTCGAACTCACGTCCTCACACATGCCAGGCAAGCGCCATAACCACTGAGCCACTGTTCCAGCCCCAATAATTTTGTTTATCTTGTTTCTCTTTCTCTTTCATCCTATGGTCCTCAACATTGGTCTTTTCACAATTAGAAGGTAAGGGCTGAGTTTCTGGTGTAGACTTCATTTGCTATAATAGTTTAAGTAGGTCTTTTATTGTCCTATGTGGGAATTCTGTTGGAGAGTGTACCATATGAGGTAGAATAGGGAATAAACTGGTGGCATTCACTTTAGTTTTAAGCTAGTGGGTAAGTAATTCCACAAGTGCCAAAACAAGGAATGTTTATCTTGGGGCTGCATATTCAAACTAACTTCCTCCAAGTAATTCATTTCCCTAATAGTTCTGTGAATTTCTTTAGAAAAAAAATTTGTAGGCTCTTCGCTTGTTGATAAACAGGAAGGTGCCAGGTCTTACAGGAGATATTCAATTAATCCTCTGCTTTAAGGCCCTAGTTTTCAACCCTGTGCCCCAGTAACCTGCGAGCCAGAGCCATAGCATCCCCTCCTACAAAGTTTCTATGTAGAATGTTGTAGGATGCATCTTTATCTTCCAGTTTTTTTTGACACATTGATCAACTTTCTGTCTTTGAGAATATGTTGTAATTTCTCATTAGAGGTAATCACCATCTATACTCCCAGCTTTCCTCTCTTCCTTTTCATGAGTTTATTTCATTTTAAACTGTGATGGTTTTATTTCAGTGTAATCTCAGAAGGGATAGGAGGTAAATGCATGGGATAATACATGTATGACAGTCCACAGAACTAAATTAATGAATTGGAAAAGTAATTCATAGTCTTTGCACAAATAATTTGCCAAATATTTCTGTGAGTGCAGAACTTTTTTTGTTTTTCTTCACTCTGAAGCTTTTATAACTTAAAAATAATATAAAAAGCAAAAAAGAAAATAAATATAATCTATAACCCAACTACTTTAAACATCAAAACATATATATTTTCCATTCCTTAGTCATTTGAGTATATTTCATATTATTCTGATTTGAACATGAAAGCCTTCGATTATCTCAATTTATTAAAAATCTTTGTACCCTGAAATGTAAAAAATACACATAATTTAATGAGGTGACTTTACAACAGTATCTATAGAGTTAATTCATTAATAATATTGTTTTTAAAATGTTCTTCATAGGTATAAGAATTATGTCACTATACTTGGGTGTTTTAGGAAAAATATAGGACCCAGAAAGAGAAACAGGGATCAGGGAGTGGGAGGAGGGAAGTTAGGGGGGTGAGGAGAGGATATTGACCAAATTGTATTGCTGTATTGTATGCATCTGTGAATATGTAACAAATTCCATCATTATGTACAAGTATAATGTACCAATACAAAATAAGAAAAAAACATTGTCTTTAAATAGGAATATAATGTTTCCTCTATTTAGATTATTCTAAAATTTTTATCTTAAAAATCTGTAGCCCATTTATTCATCTAGATAAATATTTTCTACAGAGTTCTTTTTGACATTCTCTTCCCCAAGGTAATAGTAATTACTTTATCCATATTGCCATGTACTCTGCATTCTTGTCACAATACCTGTAAACATTTAATCATACTTGTTCCCCTGCATATCACCTTCTACATTGTCTTTGTACCTTATCTCCACTGTCTTGAACGTTGGTGTAGGTGTTCACCTGTCATTTGTAGGAGAGAAAAAAAGCAGCTTAAGATACCCTTGTAAGTGCCTTAGAAGCCAGTGTTTCATCTACTTGGGCATATTCGTGAATTTAAAAAAAAAATGCTTCTGAATGTGGGATAGTTTCAAATACGGTGAGGCTTCTTTGGTTTACAAAAGATTATGCATTTAAAGTTTCTATCTCCTCCCTGTGGGCAACACATTCCCCTGCCTTTTGGGGTCATTCCTAAACAATGAATTTGATGTGTAGACTCTTGATTCTTATACAGGAAAATGGATCTGATTATTGCTTGGGATGCTGTAGAATTCTTTAATGAAAGAAAATACATCTATGGTAGCAAAAGAATTGACATCCAATAGACTGAAAGTCAAAGCAGTATAGATAAATTATACAAGATAATTTTAAGGGGGAAAGTTCATAAACAAATGGCCTCCCAAATTATATTTGTCAAAGCATTTCAAACATATCATTATGAACCTTGAGGTTCCTTTGTCTATTCTCTTTGCCTAGCACTTGACCATTAAGGACTTGAGATGAAAAGATATGGCTACTAAACAGTCTCTTTTCGGTGCAGTTAGAAATACAAAGTATGAAATCTGGAATTCAGCCAAGTGTTATTTTGTAATCATCTCAAAATTATTTTAAAATGTAGATTTTAATTTATTAAAATTTAATATAATGGAAAGGCATGAATTACACAAATAGTCTTATAAGCATGAACAGCAAATGGAAACTTGGTTAAAGGTAGCCATATCAGGCTTTCCTCACTTGAAGTATCTTGCCAGCTTCTGAGTAATGCTTTGATTTGGTTTGAATCTTTTGTATGTAACAACTTTTAGTGCAAGTTACTACAGTTCTTTCTGAATAACATAGGTCACAAGAAGTTCATTTGTAGGTGGGGCAGCTGTATGACTTTGGGGGACTGTCTAATAGATCCATGTCATTAATTGTCATGAATTTTTATTAACAAAACCAGTACATCAGGTTTAGTCAGCTAAAAACTGTTCTCATAGTTGTTATCTTTATTGTCAGAAAAATATTGTGAAAATGGGGAATTACTGCACATGCTTTAACTCTTGATTAAACAGAGGAATGGCATATTCATGAACAATAACTTAGGGGCATATTATCAGGTTGACATAGAGTGTTTCAGTTGTGCAACTCCCATTAACTTTAAAGCCCTGTGCTTTAATTTCAGTGTCTTCCAGTTAGGAGTAATGCCAGAACCGTCTGTGAGGTACTGAGTTAATGTGATTAATGTCAAGTAACAGGATGTTCATTCTCTCTTCCTTAAGCTTTAGTCCTTAGGTATTTTTGGTTAAAAGGCCTTCTAAGGAATTGCCTTTCAGAACCCAAGAAGTGGCATTAAGAAGCAGCAATAACGGCTTAGAAAATAAATGATGTTAACATGTGCATTATATTTACCAATGTAAGAAATTTCTTTCAGTTTTCATCTGATGATCTTTATTATTAAGTCATGCATAGAGCTTAGAACTATGTATTTTTTTTTTTTTTACTTTAAGAAATTTCGAAAGCTTTCTTGGACATGTTATGGGTGATTTTATTTTTATCTATATTTTTCGTCTCTTCCATATTAAAGTCATAAGCACTTTTTATTTCCTACCTCTTGTATCATATTTAGTAGCATAAATTATCTTCATTTTAAAAAAGTGAAAAAAGGAGAGGCTTAGTGAATTTCTTAAGATCCCATAATCTTTAATATAGTACATAATATAATTTAGAATTATTACTTGGACTCACTGTACTTGGTAAAACATTGGCCTTAAAATTTTAAGGCTACAGAGTCTTGAGAAAATAATGTTTTGAAAAACAAAAATAACATATATCATCTTTGGGAAAAGGCATAACATGGTTGGCATCCCAGCTCAACAATTTATCTGCTTGACAGATTTTGTTTCTTTGCCTCATTCTCCCCACCCCCTCCATTTTAAATAGAATATGAACTAATTTGGGGGGGTTATTTTAAAGATTAGATATAGTGTATTTAAGTGCCCAAAGAAGGCACTAAAAATAGATATTAGATATCATTTTTATTGTTACTTGCAGATTAAGAATGAGACCTAGGGCTGGGGGTACAGCTTAGTGGTAGAGCACTTGGTGAGGGCTTGGGTTTGATGCCAAAAAAAATGTTAGATGAAGAGAAGCATAACAGAATTAGATAACATAGCATGGTTCATTAGTGTCACAAATGAAATTAGGACCAAGATATCCCAACCAAAGCCACCATTCTTTGCATGTGCAATGTTTTCTTTTAGTTACTGAAATTATCTAGGCTGTTTAGTCTGTTTTTCATTAATTCACATTATTCAACAGTATTTTCACTTTCTTTTCCCTCCTTAAAATTCAACATATCAGTATCTGTCATTTAGGCCAGAATCCTGGATTTTTTTTTTTTAATGAGGCAATCCAAGGAGCCTGTCAGTTTTAGAGGGATACTCTTAAATCTAATTCAACCTCAGGAGAGGTTTGTCAACAGCTATTTTTCAGAATCTGCAACAAGGGTCTAGTTAGTCATGAACTAGAATAAATAAGATGACTTTTTTGCAATATGTCATACAGCTGACTCATGATCAATATCTGTTTATGCACGAAAACTCATGTATCTGCCTGTTGGCTCTGCTCATAACTGCATGTGCCTTTTGACCTGAGCTATGGTCATGACTCCAGATTCCTTACACCAACTGGATTACAGGCTCTCAGGCACTCCAAATATTAGGCCTTTTCTGGGGCCAGACTTCATTGCAGTCTTGATCTGGTTCTTCCTATCCTTACTTCCATGCAATCTGGGTACCATACCACAGAAGGTATAATGATAGTGTTAGCCAACACTTATATAAAGCTTTATTTTTGGCAATTTTTCATATTTATAATCTATGTCAATCCTTATGTCAAGGGACTGGAGCGGTGGCTCAGTGGTTTTGGCGCTTGCCTGGCAAGCACGAGGACCCGGGTTCAAACCCCAGCACCACGTACACAACTGAGTGTTGGAGCAACTAAGGCCATGTGAAAAACTAAATAAAGTTGTTTCTCTCTTTCTCTGTCTCTCTCACTGTCCCTCTCTCTTTAAAAAAAAAAAAATCCTTATGTCAACTGTTTGAAGTAAGCAGTACTGTCTTATAGTTGAAGAATCTAATATCCAGTTAAATAATTTGCCCAAAGTCACACAGATGTTAAATGGAAGATCCTGGGTTTTGACTCATACTCTTCATCTCTCAATCATAGCTCATGATCCTATTGCTCACAGTTGATAGATAACAGAAGTGTCCTATTATGAAAACAGAATAAAAATAGATAAAATGCTGTTTTGAGATCTGAGACCTATCATCATATGAAATATCTCTGTATAAAGAAGTATCCATAAACGTCCACATGAGAAATAAAACATAGGCACACCTCACTTGACGACAGGGACAAATTCTCAGAAAGGCATCGTTAAGAGCTTTCATCATTGTGCGAACATCACAGAGTGTATTTACACAAATCCACATGGTATAGATCAATCACTGGAAGTGGCCACTTGATGCAAGCAAGAGACAAAGTAATCCCAATATGCAGGAGGTTGCTGCTGTGTTATACAGGTAACAGCCTCATGTGTATTGGGATCACTTTGTTTCTTATGTTTATAGAGAAACTTTTTAAAGTGGGGGTGTATTCTAAAATTAAGACAAAAAGTTCAGTATACAAAACTCTAGAGAAGATAGGGTTCAAAGGATCATTTCTGAACTATGTAAAGGCTATGTATGCTAAACCCTCAGCTAGTATAATACTAAACGGAGAAAAGCTGAAAGCATTTCCACTAAAATCGGGAATAAGACAAGGGTGTCCGCTGTCAACACTTTTATTCAATATTGTTCTTGAGACTCTAGCTGGAGCAACTAGGCATGAGAAAGAAATCAAAGGGATAAAAATAGGAAAAGAGGAAGTCAAACTTTCTCTTTTTGCTGATGACATGATCCTGTATCTGGAAGATCCAAATAACTCCATCAGTAAACTGCTTGTACTTATAAACAGATTTAGCAAAGTGGCAGGTTACAAGATCAACACAAATAAATCAATAGCTTTCCTATACACTAATAATAATAGGACTGATGATGGAATCAGGAAATCAGTCCCATTCAAAATATCTTTGAAAAAAATAAAATACTTGGGAATTAACCTTACAAGGAAAATCAAAGATCTCTACAACGAAAATTATTGGTCATTGAAGAATGAAATCCAAGATGACCTAAGAAGATGGAAGGATGTCCCATGCTCTTTGTTAGGCAGAATTAATATAATAAAAATGGCCATTCTACTGAAAGCGTTATATAGATTTAATGCTATCCCTATAAAGATACCTATGTCGTTCTTTACAGACATAGAAAAAACAATTCTCAAATTCATTTGGAACAATAAGAAACATAGAATTGCCAAAACACTACTAAGAAAGAAAGATGAAACAGGCGGTTTTGCCATACTAGATTTAAAACTATAGTATAGAGCTGTAGTAACAAAGACAGCATGGTACTGGTATCAAGATAGGAAAGAAGACAAATGGAATAGAATAGAAGACCCCGAAACAAACCCTCAAATCTTTAAACATCTGATTTTTGACAGAGAGGGACAAAATATTACATGGAAGAGAGACAGCCTCTTCAACAAATGGTGTTGGACAAACAGGTCAGCCAGTTGCAGAAAGTTGAAATTAGACCCATATCTTTCTCCTTGCACAAGAATCAAATCAAAATGGATCAAGGAGCTAAGAATTAAACCAGCTACCTTGCAACTGATGGAAGACAAATTAGGTTCAACACTTCAGCATTTGGGAGTAGGCAAAGACTTTCTCAACATGTCTCCTAAAGTGAAGGAAGTAAAGTCAAAAATCAGTAAATAGATGCTGGAGGGGCTGTGGAGACATAGGCACACTAACACACTGTTGGTGGAGCTGCAGACTGGTACAACCCCTCTGGAAATCAGTATGGAGAATCCTTAAAAAATTAGGGATGAGTCCACCATATGACCCTGCTATTCCACTCCTGGGTATCTTTCCAGGGGACTTAGAATCAGCACATTACAGTGACACAACAATATCGATGTTCATAGCAGCACAATTTACTATTGCTAGGCTATGGAAACAACCCCGGTGTCCCTCA
>PVKS010004575.1:0-17729 GCA_004027875.1 Aplodontia rufa
TTTTTTTTTTTTGAGATGGGGGTCCTGTTATGTTGCCCAGACTGACCACAAATGCTTGGGTTGGACTAAAGGTGCTGCCACTGTGCCCAGCTGGTGATAGTTTTTTTTTTTTTAAGTTATTAGATCAGTTATTTCTAAGCTCCCTGACCACTCCATGAGTTAAAATAAATGGACCATTCATCCCTGTATATGCATATTTATGTTATCTATACTATACTTTCCTTATTTTATATAAAGCAACCTGTATATTTTTAAATTATGAAGTAAATTTCAGTAGAAGGCCTACTGTTTTCTTATTGCATCTCAGTGGTATCTTTTGCATCCCCTGATGCAGTTACTCTTCTTTGGAGACTATTGACCTAAATTGTTGATGGGGAACCCAGGCCAGGCATCTTTTTTTTTTTTAACAACTTTTGTAAATGATTGTGATTTTGATACACACCAAAGTTTGAGATCTACTGATTTGTTGCATTCTCATTTCTCACAGGCACTTATGAAATGAAGGCAAAAGAGAAAAAAAAAAACCCCAGAAATTTTGGTAATAAAAGAGAGGATTAAACCATCCAGTTTTAATTTTGGTCACCAAACTAGGAATCAGATGGACCAGGGTATCCTTATTTTCAAAGTCGTTTAAACTTGCCCCAAAAGACAGTCATGATGATTATCTCCTATATTAGGACAATTTCACCTTTCCCTATGACTTCACAGTGATTCTTCTGAGTTTTGTTCAAGGGTGTGTGTGTGTGTGTGTGCGCGCGCGCATGCATACACACATGCGTGCGATCATGCTGGTGATTGAACCCAGAGCCTTGCACAGCTAGACAATTGCATTACCACTGAGGTTCATCCCTACTATTTTTCTGAAATTTGAATCATTATTTCATTTCTTTAAAATCTGATAATTTGTTCTTTACTGTAGGATAAAGTCCATTTTCCCTAATTTGACATACAGAACCTTTATGGTTTTTATGCCTGCTAACCCTTTTAATTCTCATAACTTTTGTCATTTCTTCAGCCATCCTGTTCCCCCACAAAATGTCCTTCCCCAAAGACAAACAGAAAAGAAAAATTAAAGAAAGCTCCTTTAATTAAAGTATGCTCCAGCCACAATAAATGATGTGTAGTTCACTGGAAACCTTTTCCTTGCTTGGTTATTCTGCTTGCTTGCATTTTTTTCTTTGGTTCTATTGAAAACTTTTATACATTCAGCTCAAACAGTTCTCTAACCTCTCTGATTCTCTTGCCTCCTTTTTTTTTTTTTTTAAGAGATAAGGACAGTAAGAGAAAGAGAGAGACAGAGAATCAATTTTTATTGAGTTTTTCACATGGTCTTTGTTGCGCTGACACTTAGTTGTGTACGTGGGTGATGGGGTTTGAACCCGTGTATTTGCGCATGCCAGGCAAGTGTCATAACCACTGAGCCACCATTCCAGCCTTCCTTCTTGTTATTTTATAACATTTATTGAACTGCTATAATTATTTGCTTACATGCTTTTCTTTTGGCAGACTGAGTTCTTCAATGTAAATAAAGATGGGCAAGTTAAAATAATAGTTTCATGAGGGCAAGTACTCTTGTTCAGTGCCATATGGTGGTCTTGGCATATATACTAGACATTCAGTAATTACTTGTTGATTGAATGTGTATTTGTGATAATTAAAAATTACAGATGAGGGGCTGAAGCGGTGGCTCAGAGGTTATGGCACTTGCCTGGCATGCTCAAGTACACAGGTTCAAACCCTAGCACCACGTACACAACTAAGTGTCAAAGCAACAAAAGCCATGTGAAAAACTCAATAAAATTGATTCTTTCTCTGTCTCTCTCTCACTGTCCTTCTCTCTTTTGAAAAAAATAAAATAAAAAATTACAGATGAGTAAGTGAATCAATTATAAAAATCTCAAAAATAAGCTTATTTTAGGAATAAGACCTTGAAAAACAGAGGCTTAATCTTGAAATCTTAAGTGTACATGACATTGTGTCAGGACAGACATAATATTTTGTGTAATGTCTGATTTCACTTTATATAAAAATGATTCATTTTTATTATAAGTCTTAATATTGGTATTTATTTTTTAAAGAGTGAGGGATATCGAGAGAGAAAGACAGAATCAACTTTATTTAGTTTCTCATGCGGCTTTTGTTGCTCCGATACTTTGTTGTATACATGGTGCTAGGGTTTGAACCCGTGTACTCATGCATGCTAGCTAGGCACACGAGTAACTCCTGAGCCACCTTTTCAGCCCCTTAATATTGGTATTTAAATGAGAAGATCTAAAAGAAAACTGAGGAAAGTTCCTTTGCTGTGGTTTTGTCAGAACACCAAAAGGACAAGCAACAAAAGCAAAAATAAATAAGCGATGCTACCTTAAACTGAAAAGCTTCTTTGCAGCAAAGGAAATAACAAAAGGAAAAGGCAGGATATGCATTGGGATAAAATATTTGTAAACCATCTATCTGATAAGGAGTTATTATTTAGAACATAAAGGGAACTCATCTGTGGCAAACAGACAAACAAAAATTTTAAAATGGGCAAAGGACCTGAATAGATAGCTCTCCTAAGAAGACATACAGATGGTCAATAGATATATGAAAAGGTGCTCAAAATTACTGATCATTGGTGAAATGCAAATCAAGACCATAATGAGAGATTATCTCACACCTGTTAGGTAAAATATAAAATAAATATTGACAAGTGTGTAGAGAAAGGGAAATCCTTGGAACTGTTGGTGGGAATGTAAATTGGTATATACAGTATTAAGTTTTCTAAGAAGTTAAAAATATACAATACAAACCAGCAGTCCTTCTTCTGGCTGTATACACAAAGGAAATGAAACCACCACCTTCCCAAAATTTCCATGTTCATTTCAGCATTATTCAAGATATGGAAATAAGCAAAATATCTGTCCATGGGTGAATTGATATAGAAGCTCACACACAGAAACAAACAAATATTATTTAGCTTTCAAAAAGGTGATTCTGCCATTTCAAACAATATGCTAAGTGAAATAAGCCAGACACAGAAAGAGAAATACTACATAAGCTCACTTATGTGTGGAATTTTTTTTTTGTTGTTTGTTTAAGAGAAGGACAGTGAGAGAGCAATTTTTATTTAGTTTTTCACATGGCTTTTCATTGCTCTGACACTTAGTTGTGTGTGTGGGTGTTGAGATTTGAACCCATGTACTCGAGCATACTAGGCAAGTTTTGTAACCACTAGGCCACCACCCCAGTCCCTATGTGCAATCTTAAGAAAACAAATTGATTGCTTAGAAAAACAGTGGTTAGTGATAGGAATGTGGAGACCAAAGGGGACATAGTTGCAGTCCTGGAGAACAAATATCTAAGAGATCTAATGTATAATTTGAGTATTATAGCCAATAATATAATACGTCGGTAGTTTGCCAAGAGTAGATTTTTGGTATTCTTACCACAAAAGGGAGGACGGAAAGGAGGATGGAAAACTAGATGGCATGCTGATTTGCTTGACTCTAGTAATCACTGTGTCTGTATATCAAAATAAACATATGAACACATCATGTTACCTGGGCATGGTGGCACATACCTATAATCCCAGCTACTCAGGAGACTGAGGGAGGAGAATCCACAAGTTCTTTCAAGATCAGTTTGGGCAGTTCAGCAAGACCTTGTCTCTAAACTAAAACTGAAAAGTGCTGGGAATGTTGCTCAGTGGTAAAGTGCCCCTGGGTTTAATCCCCAGTGTTTCTTCAAAAAACAAAACAAATATACAACGAAAAGGAAAAAGGTCACTTGGAAAAAGAAATGAAAAAATTAGCCAAAGAACTTAAATTAAACTTCAGAATTCTTCTCCTGTGTTAATTTCTTCTTTTTTTTGTGTGTGTTTTTTCTATAGGGTGTTTGTGAACCGAAGTTTAGCCATGGAAAAAATTAAATGTTTTGGTTTTGATATGGATTATACCCTTGCTGGTGAGTAGCAACTTTTTACTGCTTAAGAACTGGTGTTTTTGGTACGACACAGTGGGTGCATGGAGGCAATTGAGCAAACGTTTGTTGATTTAATCATAATATTTGGCTGGCAGAGGCTTATTGGTGAGCCATTTTCATTGAGATTTGTGAATATTGAAATCTCATGCTTGAGGTTTTGGTTCATGAGCTTGTACAGATAGGTAGAACAAGTCCTAACTTATTTTAGAGACCTTGGTAAAAAAATGATTTGGTAAAATTATGCATTAATGATGAATATATTTGGGCATTTTGGGGATTTTACTCTATTAATCTGTTCTTCAGAGATGAAATTTTGTCTCTCTGTGACATAAAGGTCAATTATTATTAAAAGTTTTAACATGTCACTTTTATTTTTTTGATGGTTTTAAATTTTAGTTTAATTTTTTTGCAGTGCTGAGGATCAAACTGAGGGCCTTACTCATGCTAGGCAATCACTCTATTTCTGAGCTGTATCTACTCTCTTTAACATGTTTGTAACATAAATGAGGAATGTTTTCATTTTCCATTGAAGTGATTGCATATGTAAAAAGGCTTCTTAAAAACTAGAGCTGTTAGTTTTATTATCCTATGCTCCTTAGAGATGCTAATAACCCTGTGCTGTTTTTCCCCCCTTGTTTCTGAGATATAGTTGAAATAATCAGTATGTTAGTCAATAGTTACATCTCTTGAGAACTTAGGATAATATTTGCAGTCTGGTAAATATGTCATGTAAGAAATAGTTTGAGAGCTGAAGAAGTGTCTCAGTAGTAGCGTGCTTGCTTGGCATGAATGAGGACCTAGGTTAGAACCCCAGCACAACCTACACAACTAAGTGTTGGAATATCTAAAACCAGATGAAAAAAGTGAATAAAATTTGATTCATTCTTTCTCAGTCTCTTAAAAAAAAAAAACAGGTAGTGGGGATGAGATATAAAGTTGAGCATGTATTTCACACATGGGCACAATTCTGACATTCAGAAAAGAATATTTGGGAAATTCTCTCTAAATTTTGTTTTAGCTGGGCATGGTGCTGCATGCCTGTAATCTCAATGACTCTGGAGTCTAAGGCAGGAAGATCACAAGTTCGAGGGCAGTCTCAGCAACTTAGCATATCTTATCTCAAAATAAAAAATGAAAAGGGCTGGGGATGTAGCTCAGGGATAAAGCATGCCTGGGTTCAATCCCTAGTACGGCCCAAAAAAAAAAATTTTTTTTTTTTTCTTAAAGCTGAGCACAGTGGTGCATGCCTATGGTCCCAGCACTTGGGAGGCTGAGGCAGGAGAATCTCTTGAGCCCAAAAGTTTGTAACCATTCTGGGCAAAATACCAAGACTCTGTCTCAAAAAAATTTTTTTTGGTTGAGTATGGTGGTGTACATCTTTAATCCCAGTGGCTTGGGAGCCTAAGGCAGGAGGATTGCAAATTAAAAGGCAGCCTCAGTGAGGCTGTAAGCAACTTAGCAAGTCCCTGTCTCAAAATAAAAGGGCTAAGGATATGGCTCAGTGGTTAAGCTCCTGTGAATTCAATCCCTGATACCCCCCTCAAAAAAAGTTTTTGTATTTAAGCACACAAAAATCTTAAAATGTATAAATTCACTTATCTCAGGATTCATTTATGTAACAGTATTAGAAAGTTTTCATCTCAGACATCTCAGTTTAATGTTCAATTTATGCTCCAAATATAAATGAGTACTCTATATGTACAAAATGAACACATGCAGGTACTTGCTACATCAGTATAGCCATGATTTTTGCCAAACAAGTTAATTTATTAAAAGTATACATAGTCCTTGATTTGAATTTTTCCCCTTCATATTCTGCCATAAATGTTTGTTTTTTTCTAATTGCCTTACAGTTATTTTGAATCATATTAACTCTTACGTTTTTATGAATTGAATACAGACACTTTTAGGCATATTTGTCAGAAAATAGGTAAGCATGAATGATGGATTCTAAATTTCATGGATTTTCTACCTGTAATGAGATAGTCATATGACTGTTCTTTTGGTTTTTTAAAATAGTGAATTACATTGATTTCTGAATGTTGCACCAACCTCGTATTCCTGGGATAAATCCTGCTTGGTGATAACACTCTTAGTCTTACTCATCTTAAATATTGGTGGATTTGATTTGCTGAGATTTTGTTCATGATTTTTGCATTATGTTCATAAGGAGTTTTGTAATTTTCTTGTAATGTCTATCTAATTTTAGTTTCAGGGCAATGTTGTCATCACATAAGTTAGAAATCATTTTTTTCTCCGATTATCTGAAAGCTTGGGTAGGACTGGTTCTGTGGTCCCCCCCCCTTAAATGTTAGATTAACCAGAGAAGCCATCTGGAGTTAATTTTATAGGAAGATTTTTACTTATATATCTAACTTTTAAAATTTGTTGTAAGTCTAGTCTTCCTTCTTGTATCAGTTTTGATAATTTGTATCCATTTCATCTAAGTTTTACAATTTAGTAACATAAAGTTGTTCATAATAATCATTTATTATTATTTTGATATCTGTAAGATCTGAAGTGATGCCCCTTTCTTATTGATAATTTATGTGTGTGTGTATGTATGTGTGTACGCACGCATGTATGTATGGATTTGTGTTGTTTCCCAGGCTAGCCTTGAATTCCTGCCTCAGTTTCCTGAGTAGTTGGGCTATAGACATCCCCCACCTTACTTAGCTTGTATCCTTTTTTTTTTATTCCTCCATCAATTGAGATAGAAGTTTATCAATTTTACCGATTCTTCCTGCTCCCCCTGCCCTTGCTTTGGGGCAAAGAATTCACTTTGCATTTCAGTGATTTCCCCCATGCATACAACATATATAGCCAAAGTATTCCCTTTTTTTCCCCCTAAGTGTGGTGGGGTGGTTGCTGGGGATCATACCTAGAGCCTTGTACTTACTAAGCATGTGCTCTACCACTTAGTTACACTTCCAGCCCTCAAGCTATTCTATAACAGATTTGTAGATGACTTCTATTACATATTGGGAATTGATTAAATGTGTTTTCTAGTACTGAGTGAGCTGGCAGCTACCATGAGAAGTGAGAGAGGTAGCAAAAGAAGGGAAGAGGGTTATAAATAGTGCAGAAATAGAACAACAGGGCAAGTTGAGTAAGAGATCAATGTCTTTAGGCAGGCTTCACTGATACAGAGCTAAGGAAAAACTTGAGAAGTTTGATGGGGAAATAAAGTAGCATATATATTTATCTGAATTTTAATATGATTAAGGAGGCTTAAGTTAAGAGTGTAATAAATAATAGCTGTTATACTAAGTAACTACCTTTATAACTGGGTGTGGTGGCACAGGGCTGTGTAATCCTAGTGACTAGAGAAGCAGAGGCAAGAGGATCTCAATTTTGAGGCCATCCTTAGAAACTTAGTGAGATGCTGTCTCGGAATTAAAAAAAAAAAAGAGAGAGAGAGAATGTGATTTTGGGGAGTAGCTCAATATTGGAGCACTCTTAGATTGAATCCCCAGTAGAAAGAATGGGAGTGGAAGAAGGAAGGAAGAAGAGAAGGAGGGATGAATAACACCATAAAGTATTTATTTGAATTTTATCTGAAATGAAAAGATTAGATGTGCTCTTTACTTTTTTTTTTTAAAGAGAGAATCAATTTTATTTATTTTTTCGTGTGGCTTTCATTGCTCCAATACTTCATTGTGTACGTGGTGCTGGGGTTGGAACCCAAGTCCTTGCTCATGCCAGCCAAGCCCCGAAACTGCTGAGCCACCACTACAGCCTCTAAATGTGCTCTTTTAGTCATTTGGGCAGCCATAACAAAATCATTACCTGGGTAGCATATAAAGAACTGAAATTTATTTCTCATATTTCTGGAGACTGAAAAGTCTAGGATCAAAGCAGATTCAGTTTGTAATGATGACTTGCTTTCTGGTTCATAGATTGCTCACATGGTGAAAGGGGAAAGGAGTCTCTTTCAGGCTTTTTTAAAAAAATTAGAGCTTTATTGTTATACATAGTGGTTGGGTTCATCCTGATAAACTCATACATGCATGGAAATCAATTTTGGGTCATAGCCCTCTACCCCTTTTCCCTCCTGCCTTCCCTACTGCTTCCTCTATTCTACTAACCTTCTTTTTACTGGGCTTTTAATTTGTATGATTGTTTTTTTATGTAATCTTATCTTTCCTTCTGTCTTTCCTGTATTTTACTCTAGCTTCTGCATATGAGAGAGAACATTTGACCTTTGAGTTTGAGTTTATCTAATTTTGCTTAGCACAATATTCTCCATTTCCATCCATTTACTTGCAAATGCCATAATTTTATTTTTTAAATGGCTAAGTAAATCTCCATTGAAGAAAAAGAAATATATATATACACTATTTCTTTCTCTTTCTTTCTTTTTTTCAATTTCTTTTTCTTTCTTTCTTTTTTTCCCCCCAGGGATGAGGACTGAACTCCAGGCCTTGCCGCAGAGCTAAATCCCCAACCCCTGTATACAATCTCTTCCTTTCTTTTTTTTTCAAAGAGGGACAGTGAGAAAGACAGAATCAATTTTATTTAGTTTTCATGTAGCTTTCCATTCTCTGACACTTTGTTGAGTACATGGTGCTGAGGTTTGAACTTGTGTACTAGAGCATGCCAGCCAAGCGCCGTAATCAGTGAGCCACTGCTCCAGCCCCCCTAATACAATTTCTTAATCCATTCATTTACTGATGGGAATTTAGTTATTATGAATTGTGCTGCTATAAACATTGATGTGGCTGTGTCACTGCTGTATTCTGATTTTAGATCTTTTGGGAGAATACCTAAGATAGGGCTAGCTGGTGGTTCTATCCCTGGTTTTCTTTTTTTCTTTTTTTTAAAGAAAGAGAAAAAATGAATTTTATTTATTTTTTTCATCAAGTCTTTGTTTCTCCAACACTTATATTATGGTACTGGGGTTTGAACCCGGGTCCTTGCACATGCCAGGCAAGTGCTCCAGCCCCCATTCCTGGTTTTTGAGGAATCTCCATGTTGCTTCCCAGAGTGGTTGTACTAGTCTGCTGTCCCACCAACAAAGTATGTGTTCTTTCTCCCTGTAACCTCACCACCATTTGTTATTCTTTGTATTTTTTTTTAAAGAGAGAGAGAAAGAATCAGTTTTATTTAGTTTTTCATATGGCCTTTGTTTCTCTAACACTTAGTAGTATATGTGGTGCTGGGATTTGAAACCCACATCCTCATCCATGCCAGGCAAAAGCTAAGTGCTGAGCCACCACTCCAGCCCCCTTGTTTGTACTTTTTTTTTTTTTATTAAAGAGGGGGGGAGAGAGAGAGAGAAAGAATCAATTTTTATTTTAGTTTTTCATGTGGCTTTTGTTGCTCCGACACTTTTTTGTGTACATGGTGCTAGGGTTGGAACTTGGGTACTTGTGCATGCCAGGCAAGCACCATAACCACCAATCCACTGTTCTTCCAGCCCTGTTTGTGCTCTTGATCATTGTCATTCTGACTGGAGTGAGATAAAGTCTTATTAGTGTAGTTTTAATTTCATTTCCCCGATTGCTAGAGATGGTGAATATTTTTCATATATTTGTTGGTCTTTTGTGTTCTCAGTTTTGTTTTTTTTTTTTTAAAGGGCACTAATCCCATTTGTGAGGGCTTACCCTGTGACCTAATGAGCTCCCAACTATCACATTGGCTTTAATGTAAGATTTAAAGTGGGATTGGGGAGGTGATGGTGGGATTCAGACCAGAGCATGTGCTATAAAACTTTAGCATAATCTGCAAATTGGCTGTTCTGGCAAGCAGTATTCTAAGTAATGCAAAGTAACCATTTATAGCATAGATGAGTTTTTAGTTTTCAGAGTTGGAGTGTAGTGAAATTGATAGAATATTCTAATTCTGAGTTTGGTGCTTGAAGTATCTACTTAAAATATCGTACTTTAAAGGCAGTGTTTTTGAATGGTATGTTGGTTAACAGATGGCTGTTGGTTCATGGCCTATCTTCCAACACTGTATATTTGTCTAAATTTGTTCTGAGGAAATAACCATGTAGGTTTTACCAGATCCCCCCAACCCCCATCACATATTTGTTTTCAAATATGTGAAATATATGTATTTTTTTAATAGAATGAGGAAAAGTATTTAATTTTGGATAATGAAGGTGTTTTCTCAAGGAAGCAATTGTTTCTTTCAGTGGCCACAGAAGACTTTCTTTTGACAGGAAAGGGTATCATGATTTGTTTTTTCAGGTTTTTTTTTTTTAAATGGCTCATACTGATAGATAAAAATGATTTAAAAGAATCCTGGTGTTTCAGGAATCCTGTTCTTTATGTAAATTGTTGAGATTAATAGAGTTAGTGATGAATAATCTTTTTTTCTTTGAAAATTTTACTTAAAATTTTGATTTGTCGCTGATAAATGAAGAGGATAATTGAAGGAAGAATGCATATGTGGAATGCATATGTCAAACTCTGCATGTGTGCATTGTGTGTGTGTATGTATTCCAAATTTGTAATTTTCAAAAAGTAAATTATATTGACCTATTGTAGAATGGTGTTAAGCAGAGTGAGATAACAGGTTGTTTGTTCAGAGTAGTTTTTAAGGGAGAAACCGATGGCCTTACTTGTATTAACATTTTTTTCCCTCACAGTTTGGTAATCATTTATTCCCTGATTAAAGTGTATCACACAGTGTTTAGTAACATAATCCATTCTTTCTCTTCTCCCCCTCCTCCCCCTCCTCCTCCTCCTCCTCATTCTCCTCCAATCCCAGACCTGAGCAGCTTTTAATGACAAGGTGTTTTGCATCAGGGTATATTTCTGTTGAAATAAAGGAATATTTTCATGAAGTGTTATTTTTTAGTAATATCCGTTTGAAGAAGAAACAGGTTTTGGAGAATGGGAGAATTTTCTCTTATAACAGAGTTACCATTGATGTGTTTCCTTTTCTTTCTTTCTTCTTTCTTCTTCTTCTTTTTTTTTTTGGTACCAGGGATTGACCCCAGGTGCACAGCCCTTTTTATATTTCATTTTGAGACAGAATCTTACTAAGTTGCTCAGGGCCTTGCCTTGCAAAGGCTGGCTTTGAATTTACAGTCCTCCTGTCTCAGCCTCGTGAGTCACTGGGATTACAGGCGTGTGCCACTACACCCAGGCAATGTACTTTTTTTTCTTTAAGAAATTTTATTTTTCTTTTTATTTATTTATTTATTTATTTTTGGAACTAGGAATTTAACCCAGGGGCAATTTACCATTGAGCTACATTTCCAGTCCTTCTTATTTTTTTTTTATTTTATTTTATTTTTCAGGGCTGAGGACTGAACTCGGGGCCGTGCGCATGCTAGGCAAGCGCTCTGCCACTGAGCTAAATCCCCTGAGCTAAATCCCCAGCCCCCTCTTATTTTTTATTTTGAGACAGACTCACTAAATTGCTGCAGCTGGCCTCAAACTTGGAATCCTCCTGTCTCAAACTCCTGAGCCACTGGGACTAAGAGCATGTGCCACTGTGCCAGCTCATTCCTGTGCTTTTATTTATTTATTTTTTAAAAAACTTTTATGTAGTTTTTCACATGGTTGTTGTTGCTTCGAGACTTTGTTATGTACGTGGTGCTGGGGTTTGAACTCGCATACTTTCACATGCGGGGCAAGCACAGTAACCGCTGAGCCACTGCTCCAGCACCCATTCATGTGCTTTTAACAGGTGCAAAAGGAGATTTTTATTTTTTAGGTTTATTTTTATTGTTATATTATAGTTATACTAACAGTGGGATTCATTGTACCATATTCATACATGCACATAACATAATTTGGTCAATGACCAGTACCTTCCCTTTCCCTGTCCACAATTCACTCGTTCTGCTCTACTGATCTCCCTTCTATTATTAGTTGAATTACTGTATTGTAATCATTATACATATATGTGTGTGTATATATATGATTCATTGTGGTATAAATACATGGACATAACACAATTTGTTCGATTTCATTCTTCAGTAACTTCTCCATACCCTCCTCCCCTTCTCCCTACATCTCGATCTTCTTCCTCTACACTATTGGCCAAGGAGTTTATTTTGAAACCACATTTTTAAGTGGGGGAAAAAATAGTTGACCTTTGCAATTACATGAAAGACTTAAACATGTGGTAAATTGCATGGAGTTAGCATCAAAATTACATACGTAAAACTATTAAATTTCTAGAAATCTTAACTAAGGGGGAATAAGGTAACACTTGAGAGAGAAGGGGTTGTTAATATTCATTTAAGCCTTTCACAAAAAGAGTGACTTTTCATTAGAACTATGAAAATGTACTGTTTCTAACTTGGTTCATTTGGGAAGTCATCTTGGTTTTTCTTTTTTAATTAAAAAGTCTAGGTTTTTTGTTTTTCCTTTGTTTGTATATGCAGTGCTGAGGATCAAACCCAGGACCCTATACATGCCAGGCAAGCACTCTACCACTGAGCCACCTCTCCAACCCAAGAAGTCTAGGTTTTTAAATTTCTTTTTTGTTATACATTCTTGTGAATCTAGCCTCAGTGACCCACAGGAGGTACATTATAGTTTTTTCTAGCTCTCCAACATGTTTAGGTTCTGAGCCATTTCAGTAAATTTCAGCAGTAAGCTCTTTATTTCTGTTACTATTTCAGAACAAATGAGTGCGTGTGTAGTGTCCAGTCCCTCAATTTCTCTTAAGTTTTTAGGGGTTCAGGAACCAACATTTATGAAACATGTACCTGTACTAGTAAGTGTACTATATATACAGTGTGCCTTTTAATCCTTACAATAGCTCTTTGAGAAAGGGATTATTGGCAGCATTTCACAAAGGCAGTATGCATTACATATTGTGTAGGGAAAAAAATGTCTTTGCTTCTCATCTTAGGTTCATGGCCGATGCCCATATAACAAAAGATGGGTTAGCAAGAGAAAGGCTTACAATTTTTTTTTAAAATGTAAGTTTTACATGACCTGGAAGGCTTTATAAAGAAATAATGACCCAAGATACAGGTAAACCTACATTTTTTATTCTAGGATTGATGAAATATTAGTCATGAAAAAATATGATTCAACAAAACAGATATGTTTCTAGTGATTATAAATTGGGAGTAATTTATCCAGGTCTATTCAAATGCTCTGTGCTTTCAGAGATAAGGATATTCCTTTCCTCCAGATATAGGAAGTATACCTATCAAATGAAGGTCTTAGAGAAGGTCAGAAAAATTATCCCAAGGTTTTATGACATGCTTCAGAGGAGAAGGGAGAAGATAAGAGTGACCTTGCTGCTTGAGGTACCATATTTTGGGGTAGTGTGTCCTGAACCCTATCAGAAACTAGCAGCTGACTTGTTAAACTTCATAGCTGGAATTTAAACTCAGGTCTGCTTACAGAGGAACAAAAATTGTCCCAAATGAGATATCAGTGTAAAAGCCCATAAATTAAAAAGGTCATTTATTTTTTCCAGAAATGAATAAAAATCTTTCCTAGAGCAAAAATGCCTTTATCTTGCAATTGAATGTGAATCCTCATTCTTAAAATATAGTTTTATGTTGTTTATCTTTTGCTTAGTTTTTAGAAATAATCTTAAAGGGACTAAAACCTCTAATTTACGATATATTTTATTTCAGATGTTATTAGGATTCTAAAAGTGTGTAATTTTTTTTTTTCAATTAAAAAATTGGGGGGTGGATGTTGAAAAACATTTTAGACCTGACTCTTCCCTTTTGGATTTTTGCCCTCCCCTACTCTCTAGGCCATATCATTAGCCATTGTGGATGAAATCCAGTTATCTCAAACCTCCAGAGTATTATAGGGAGAGACTTCAGAATAAAACTGTTAAGAGTACAAGGGAAGAAATTTGGGAAAACTAGCTCTTGGTGTTGGTAAACCAGTAGGTTGTCCTGGTGCCAAGAGAAGCATCTTAAGACCTTGATTGCTAGTCTCTGATAAATACATAGTACATACACTCTGATCTTGTTTTATTCTTATTGGAATGGACTCAATTTACTTGACATTTAAATGAACATTTTTTCATGGTGTGTTTACTTGAACTAGAGTCCAAGATACTTATCATGTTTCTGTCATCAGTTGTAAATCCTCATCTAACTTACTGACATTAGAGGCATTTAGAAGATGAAAAAAAAATCTAAAGTAAGAGGTAGAGGTATTATTAAATATTGGTGGACTGTCATTATAGACATCTCAAGTCAGAACACTTTCTTTTCTTTTTTCTTTCTTGGGTGGTAAAATACCCATAAAAGAAAATTTACTATGTTTAACTATTCTTTTTTTTTAAAACTTTGATTTATTTTTATGAGGTGCTGAGGATCAAACCCAGTGCCTCACATGTGCTAGACAAATGCTATTACCACAGAGCTAAAAGCCTAGCCTCAACCATTCTTAACTGTATAATTCAGTGGCATTAACTTTATTCACAATGTTATATACAGTGCTCACTACTATCCATTTCCAGAATATCATCCCATACTGAAACTCTTTACTCATTAAGCAATAACTCCTCATTCCTCCTGTCCCCCAACCTCAGTCAACTTTCAGTCTCTGCGGATTTACCTATTGTAGATGTTTCATAAAAGTAGAATCCTAAGTATTTTTGTGTCCAGCTTATTTCTCTCAATATGTTTCTTTTTTTAAAGAGAGGGATAGTGAGAGAGAAAGAATCAATTTTATTTAGTCTTTCATATGAGTTTCATTGCTCTGACATTTAAGTGTGTATGTGGTGATGGTTCTTGAACCTGCATCCTTGCACATGCCAGGCAAGCACTGCTGAACCACCACTCCAGCCCTCTCAATATGTTTTTAAGGCTCATCCATATTGTAGCTTGAATCAATTTCATTGTTTTTAAGAAGGCTGAATACTATTCCATTTTATGCATGTACTACATTTTATTTATCCTGTCATCTAATATTGGACATTTGGATTGTTTCTAAATGCTGTGAACATGGATTTATAAGTATTTGTCAAGTTCTTGCTCACATTTGTTATAGGTGTATACACAGAAATGGATTTGCTGGTTCATGTGATAATTCTGTGATTTAACTTTTTGAGAAACCATCAAACTGTTTTCTATATTGGCTATCACATTTTATATTTCCACCAGCAATGATTGCGGGTTCTAATTTCTCCATGTCCTTGCAACACTTGTAATTTTCATTTTTTTTGTTGTTGTCATTTTGATAATGGATATAAAATGGTTATCTGTTGTGGGTTTGATGTTTCCCTAGTAGCTAGTAATGTCAGCCTTTTCATGGTTATTTGTACATCTTATTTGGAGAAATGTCAGTTTTTTAAATTAAGTTGATTGTTGTTATAGTTGAGTTGTAAAGCCTTGTTAAATATTTTGGATATTGTCAGGTATGGTGGCATATGCCTGTAATCCTAGCTACTTGGGAGGCTGAGGCAGGAGATTGCAAATTCGAGACCAGCTTGGGCAACTTTAGTGAGACCCTGTCTCAAACTAAAATATGAAAAGAGCTCGGTTTGTAACTCAATGGTAAAGCACTTGCCTAGCATGTGCAAGTCTTTGAGATTCTGATCCTTACAGACAAACAAACAAAAATTCTGGATAGTAATCCTATATACATGATTTGCAAATATGAGTCATTCTGTGGATTCTTTTTTCACTCCCTTGATTGTATAAAAAATAATTTCACCATATATGCAAGAAGAGCACTTCTTAATAAATGGTGAAACCAATTACAATATAAAGTTTTTTGTTTATGCTTCAAGATTTCATTTTGAAGAAAGAACAGTACACCTGGCGTGGTGGTGCATGCCTGTTAACCCAGCAACTGGGAAGGGTGAGGCAGAAGAATCACAAGTTGGAGACCAGCCTAAGCAACTTAGCGAGAATTTGTCTCAAAATTTATAAAAAAAAAGAATAGTGAAATGGTGATGTATTAACTTAATATGGAACATTAACTAACTTGAACCTATTATGGATAGTGTGTAAATTGGTTGCATCTATGGGAGTTGATTTCTTGAAAAATCTGGTGCAAACCAAGGAAGATAACTTTTCATCAAAAAGACCAGAGAAATTCTCATTGTCCTAAGTCATGAAACAGTATTCAGGGCATCTTTCCCACAACTTGGAAAATATAGAATTTGCATGCTACCTATCCATAGGCCTCCAGACAGATTATATGTAAGAAATTTGTATGTAAGGGATTAAAAATATTTTTTGTCAATTGAAATAAGCACTCTCAAGACTATTATTTTTAGATTGTATACTTATATTACGTTACTTTTAGGCAGTCCTATTATATATATAAACATGTACTTAGTGTTCAAGTTTGATTCCCTTTATGTCAAGTCTATATCCCAGTTAAGGCTTTCACTAGTAGTAAATTAATCTCTCTGAATTGCAATAATATGTGATTTGTTTCTAGATCATTAGGAAATTAAAAAGATTGCTTAATAAAACCCAATTCCATCTCCTCCATTGCATGGTAAGTGATAGAAATAATCAATTACTAGTGTTTATTACTAGTGTTTATGATCTTTATTTTCCATCACCGATCACAAAAGCATTAAAATGAAGGCATTTTTTTGTGAATAAATGTTTTATATTAGTTGTATCAGTGAAGTTACTCAGATGAATATTTTTTACCTTGTTTTTTTAATTGGTTCTTTTTAGTTATACATGATAATATAATCCATTTTGACATAATTATCAAAGTATAGAATATAACTTGTTCTAATTCACCTTCCCCCTTCCTTCTCCCAGGAATCCCCCCCCCCCAGCCCAGTGTCATGGGCTATTTTCAACATGGCTGAACTTTGTTTTCAGCTCATTATTTTTCTTCTACTTTCACGTTCTCTGAATGTTTGCTTTATATGGGGATTATGGCCACCAAGGAAAGGACAAATGCAAATGTAATCAAACTGTGGCAAAATTTAAGTTAAACCTTAGACAAAATCTGTTAAATCAGGGAACACATTCATTCATTCATTCAGTTTGTTTATTAATTTGAGAGAAAAAGCAAGAATAAATTTTAATTTTTTCATATGGCTTTTGTTTCTCCAACACTTAATTGTGTATGTGGTGCCAGGGCTTGAACCTGGGTCCTTGTGCATGCCAGGCAAGCACTCCAAACACTAAGCCACCACTCCAGCCCCCAGGGAACACTTTTTTTTTTTTTTTTTTATAAAGAGAGAGGGACAGTGAGAGAGACAGAGAAAGAGAGAAACAACTTTATTTAGTTTTTCACATGGCCTTCGTTGCTCCAACACTCAGTTGTGTATGTGGTGCTGGGGTTTGAACCCGGGTCCTCGCGCTTGCCAGGCAAGCGCGGAAACCACTGAGCCACCGCTCCAGCCCCCAGGGAACACTTTTAAATCCATGAGCCCCTTGTGATTCTTTCTATCACTCAGAACATTTGTTTTTGACAGTCATATGAAGGAACCAGGTCCAGATTATCACAATATTTTTGACGTTGTAGTAGGGGGCCAAATCAAGGGACCATATCAAGTTTTTTCCTAAGTTTTTTTTTTTGTTGTTGTTTTTTGTTTTTATTTTTATCTTCCCACCGCTCAATTCTTCCTTGGGATGAGTAGAGCAGTATTACCTAGGATGCTTTGTGCTTATTAGAGTACATTTATTTCCTTGTGGGTTTGCAGTTCATTAAGTATTTAAATTTAGTTTACTTTTTAAAGACTTTTGAAGATAGTCAAAACATTTCAGTGAAATAGGACAACTCAAGTGGAAGTATCTGAGCTAAAGTATACACTAGAGGTACACACGTTGGCCCATGGACCCGACTCAGACCACAGAACTAGTTTGCTCAGAGTGTACATGTTTGTTTAATCAGGTC